>SNQJ01S0022033.1:83040-95092 GCA_010110895.2 Picea sitchensis | reverse complement strand
TCAAGTACAAGATGATTCAAAATGAAAATGTCTCCTTGGTATATATAGGAGACTAGGAGGTATAATTACAACTAATGGCCTAAAGTCGACATAAATAAAATAACATTACTAATATAATATGCCCCAATTAAGGGGTAATGAGAAAATATTAGGGCTAAACAGTTGTTAGGATAAAAAATCATCAATCCAGGTTATATAATTTTTCCCATTTCATTCCCAAGTCCTCTCCTACTTTACTTATAACCCATGGTAATGAGGTGAGAAAATTGAACCCTCTTATAGAAAAAATATTCATTGAGAGAAGTGTTAAATTCAAATAAGGCCCCATGCATGCACTTCAGGAGGAACCCATTGCAAATCCACTGGTTTTGGTTAATGTAGACCTTTCAGATTCACTTCAAGATTTTAGTTCAGATAATATTTTATATTTTTATTGGGAAACAAGTGACTTAGATGAGAATTTCATGACATATCTGAAACTGAGACTATTTTGGGCATAACGGACTCTATAGGCAGCAAGAGATTTAGTGGGTAATCCAACAAATACATGGAGGACTAGATCTCAATTCCAAGGTTCTCCACAAGCACTCTCTGTTATCGATCCTTTGTTTCTCATTCATTTATACATGGTATCCACATCATATCCTCAATATTATCCATTGGTTGTAGGAAACCCCTATTGAGAGGTTGTTATGGATGAGGAATATGATTCCCTCATCCAAAATAAAACTTGGGAGTTGGTTCCACTTTCTCCTGGTAGGAAGATTGTTTCATGTAGATGGATATATTGGACTAAGATGGAGGTAGGTGGGATCACACATGATTGGGTTATTACACTGCAATATTTTCTATCAGTGTATCAAGTTGTACACATCTTCACCAAGTCCTTCACAAAGTAGTGGTTCAGAGACTTACTAGGACACTTGGGAGTGGTGGAGACTTTAGAGTAGACTTCTTAGTCTTATTATCAACATATTCTTTTGAGAGCGGGGGGGGGTTGGGGGTTCCCATGATTTTTTTCCTCTTTCCTCACTTCATGGGCATTTTTATTTTACTTGGGTACCTAATATGGCACCATTTTGGTCAGGACCCAATTTTGTTTGCATTATGTTCACCCAGTTAGGATTATGGGGGGATGTTAGAGAATATTTTACATTCCCTTAGAATTAATATCTCATATAGGTATTTTATAGCTTGGTGGTATGATTCTAATGGTAAAATTTTGACTAATTGTGACCAAGTGATCCATATAAGGAGCACTCTATCCCTAGATTTAAGGGGGAATCTATTTGTTTAGCTAGTGAAAGAACTTTACTTTGATTTTCCTTTCTGTTAGGACTTTAGAAAGATCATTTCTCTACTTTTTTATATTTTTCCTATTTTTTAGAGATTGCATGGCTAAGTAGGGAATCTAAACTCCAAGTTAAGCCAAACTAGGTTCATGCATCACATGTACAATTTGAATTGCTTCCTTTATAATTTGAATTGCCTTATGTACTATAACTTTAGATTTGGTTTGTAATTAATGAGAATTTAGTTGTGTACTCCAAGATTTTTCTCTTCTAATTTTGTCCTTTCTTTCTCACTTGCAAAATTGCTAAGATTATTTATATTCATTAAATTTGTAGATCTCTTTAATCTCTTGCAGGTGATCATCAAATTGTACATGGTATCAAAGAAATTTGGAATCTAGGAGGAGCATACTTTTTTGTAGGAATAAGACACATTAAGAGCATCCATAGAAGATAAGATGGATAAACCCCAACATGTTATTATTAATCCATTTAACTACCATGTGTGGAATTCTAAGGAAATTATTCTCTTGAGAAGGTTATTTATAGGATTACTATGGGATAGGAACCTAAACCAAACTATGTAGTGGAGAAATCAAAGTACTTTAACATGATGGATGAGGCCTTTGGCTTGTTGTGCCTTCCAATGTTTCTATATCTTCATTTTCATATTGCATCTACTAAAAAACTGAATGAAGTGTGTGTGTGTGTGTGTGTGTGTGTGCGCGCACACACACACGTGTGTATATGTGTGTGTGCACATGCACTTTCTCATGATTTATGGTGAGGAGAGATGCTTTATATTTTTGTTGCATATGTCATTTATTCATGCAATTACCATCTATTTGGTATGTTCATGATTACATATTTGTAAAAACACCATAGTTTCATGGGTGTTTTGATGTCTTACATTGTTATTATAGCATCTTGTAGCACCTCATACCTACACGATGAAAAGGCTAGCATAAATAATAAAACACACAAAGGAATTTCAACGCATAGGACATAAATCATTTCATAAGTGCTTACTACATTATGATTGGTGTGTTTTTTACTATTATTCTCACTAGCATTTGATTCAAAGGAGAATTGTGACTAACCTTCTTTGCATAAGAAGAAATGTTATAAATTACATAAATCATATCCTAAGTGTTTATTTCATTATGATATTGGTGTGTTTTTTACTATTATACCTACTAGCATCGATTGAAAGGAGAATTGCAACTAATCTACTTTTCATAAGAAGAATTGTTATAAATGACACATATCATTCAACATTTTTTAACCTGAGCATACTTCATTGGTTTTCCATATGGTATTGAGTGTTAAGATTGGATGGTAATGGAACATGCATTTGGCACTTGGGATTTGACTTTGCAAGTTCATAGCGTATAATCATTTGGTTTAAGGACTCAAATGTGAAATAGGAGTGAATTACATTCATAGAGTATTGTCTTAGAATCAACACTTGAATGGTGTATGTATATGTGTTAGGGTCCTAACCTCCCTAAATCCCTAAGTAGATATATTACTATGTATTATTATGTGTGGATGCCATCATTAGTAAATAAGGCATGTGTAGTAGTGTGAACACAATTATTGTAAGAAGGCTTACTAGAAGGTTTCACCTACTATAAAGTTTCTTCTCTAGAATGTTCTTAGGGTATAATAAGTACTATATCAAGATGTAGAAACATTGTAAAATATTTCTTAGAAATCATTTGTAATATGAGCTCTATTCTATTGGAGGTTCCCCCTCTAAGAGGCAAGTGAACATTGCTTCCATATCAATAAAGGTTTAATATTTTGGTTCATATTGTCCCTTGTGTTTGAAATTATATTTCTTTTTTCAATATACTTGAGTAATATCTATATTTTTTTCTCTGAATATTTCTATTTGGCACATCGCAAGTGGTACTAGATCACTTTCTTGGCACAAGTTTTAGAGAATTGTTTTTAGGCTAGAGACGTGTTCCAACATCTCTAAATAACACAAAGATATGTCATTAAGCTAGTAAACTATGGTCAGGGAAGCATACACACAAGAAATATAGAAGGTTTCACCTAGTTGTAAACACTTATAACCCTTGTTGGTACCCATTCAAGTAGTATCACAATACAAAACACATGTATACGGAATCCATTTCTATGTACCCATAGGTATATCGAAAGTTCTCTAGGTGTCTTGAAACCAACCTTAGATAAGCCGCATGACCGTTGTAGTGGCACCGATAAAAACACTCATGAAGATTACCCTCTAGTACTTGGGTAATCGAGTAGTATGGTTAAAGGTGTGGTCAAACCTTGTTAGTTAGAGCCCTAAGAAATTGGGTCAACTAATACCATTGGACCCCACAAGTATATCAAAGACCTATAGCATAAGGTAATCCCTTTTCCTTAGGACCCTTGAATCTCTACTCCTTGTTGTCAGCCCAAAAGAATTCCACAACAAGGGACTGTGTTTAAATTTTAAACATTCAAGTCACTGGAAATCTTACTTATTTCTTCTAGTTTATAAAATGCCTACATAATCTTCAATATTAATAATTTGAACATTATATCATTGCAGTATTCTTTGGATGGGAGTATAACTTCGTAGGAGTAAAAAAAAAGTACAAACTGGACTCACCAACACCCTTATTTGTGACCTATCTCAATAGAATCCTTGTGTTGTGGTGTTCATAGTGGTCCCCCTCTTCCATAAGCCATTTTTTATATGGACCCACTTGCTCCATTACTGGTTTCCTATCTCAACAACTCCAAAAATTTTCACTTATCACATTCATACAACTCTCTGTTAATTATTTTTGTGTGGACATGATAGCCCCATTACACTACACCCATATCCCTAGCCCCTCCCTCCAATCACCTTTTTTCTTGTACAAACCATTTAGATGGAAACTCAAAAACAAGAGTATGGAAACCATTTTGATAACTTGGAAAAGTTATGTGTCAACTTGCAAACCAAGTTTAAACAAGATCAAAATTTTATCAATCAAAACTTTGCTACAGTTAATGACCAACTTGCTACAGTTAATTCCAAGCTCACCAAACTTGACAAAGTACTTGAATAGTTGTCTAATATTTTTTCTAAATTCATGACCACTCACTCCGAAGAAAATCCCTTCCCCCAAGAAGGAGTTGAATCATCCCATTCCATGGGGTTTCACTCTATCATCGATCAAAACTATGATAAAATTATTGACCAACTTGATACAGTTAATGGCAAGATCACCAAATTGGACAAAGTACCTAAATAGTTGCCTGACGTTTTCTAAATTTGCATACACTCACTCCCAGGAATATCCCTTCCCCCAAGAGGGATTTGAATCATCTCATTCCATGGGGTTTCACTCTAACACCTTTGTTCATGATCTGTGCCTTTGTAAAGTGGATGTGAATAAATTTGATGGCTCCAACCTCACTGGATAGGTCACTCAAATGAAACACTATTTTTCACTATATGGCATCACCAATGAATTAATGAAACTTTGTCATTGTTTTGTATTTATACCCCAAGTAGTGGAAATCATTTAAACCTAATACTCATCATTTTGGTTTCTTTAACAAGCTTAAATAATCGACTATATTTGAAGACTACACATATGATTTTTGGAAACTTACTTTTTGCACTAAATATATCTCTGATACTTTTTTCTAAGAATGCTTTAATAATGTTCTCAAGGAATAAATTCATGTTCGATTATTAATGGTTCTCCCTACCACTTGGCTCAAATCCACTCAATGAGCTAGGGAATCACAATAGGTGTTGAGTTCTCTAATAAAAAAAACCATCATTTATTCCCCATCCCTATTCCACTAATCCCTCTCCTCCTATAAATATCCACAAATTAACCTATGTTGAAATAGAAGAACATCAACTTAAAGTCCTTCACTACAATTGTGATGAAAAATATTTTCTTGGGAACAAATGTAAGGAGAAGAAACATTTTATGGCCATTTCCGAGGATATTTCAGAAATGATGGTGATTATCTTCCTCAAGAACCTCTACTTCATCCAGATGATGGAATTCCTTCCTCTTATCAACCATATGTGGAACCTGTTGACGGGCAAAATCGATCGTTCATCAACTGGAAGAGTGGAACCGGTCCGGGGTTGTCTAATAACCCAATCCGTTTGGGATGAACCACCCTAACGGGTTTAGCGGCTCCGTTAGCTGATCTAAGGTCCTAAGAAAACAAAAAAAGAAAACTAATCTACAATAACTAATCTAACTAAAAATAAATAAAACAAACTAATAAACTAATCTAACTATTCTAACTATTAAACACACTAATAAACTAATCTAACTAAAACTAACTATTAAACAAACTAATAAACTAATCTAAAACTAACTATTAAACAAACTAAACTAATCTAACTATTCTACATATACAATCTACTAACTACTACTATACTAACTCTAACTAATTAACTATCTAACTACTAACATAAATAAATCTTATTCACAAAATGTACAATATCTACAATTTACAGATTTAAGTAAAACCTAAAAAACTCATTTATATTCTGCCCTAAGACAGAGAGATATATTTTTGTTGATTTTATAATTTTATGAAACAGAAATTAAATAAAAACTAACTAAACTAAACAACTAATATATTAATTTTAACTACAAATCTAACTACACGCATATCTAACTAAACTACCTATATTATACTAACAAACAAAATAAATAACAAACTGACTTGGAGAAATGCTCCAGGTTTGTCCTGTGTATGATGATTGTCTTAGCTGATCGGAGGGAGGAAACCCGCACCGAATTATCCAGGAGCTTCTTGTAAACAATAGCTGCAGTGCTCTTCAAGTATGATTACAGGACAACAAGACATAAAAATTACAACAATTATATGATTGATAAATCTCCACAGTTAGATAAACCCGTATGAAAAGACTTATACAAAATAATTCAATTGATGAAGAAGAGAAATCTGTCATTCATTAACTGAATAGAGTAATTGCTGTATTTTTTAAGTATTGAAAGAAATCAGACATGGATCACATTAATTAAATCACATCATTCTGCAAAAGACCATGATAAAAAAAGTAGTCTATAATCAATTGCTAATGACATGCATAAACTTGAAACAAAAGATTGATATTATGAAAGCGAAAGTTGTAGCAGAACATCAACTTCTGTCTCAGTTTGTATTAGGAATCCATAGCCTGGTTCTCCCACAAGTGAGGATGATCCTTATTACAAAAAATAATAAGTATTTAAAGATCTTCTACCGGGTAAAACATCCCTGTAGAAGTTATCAAACTGTTTACAGAAAATCTGGGAAGATATCCCAAGTTTAACTAAACTAGGAACCTAAAATAAAACTAAAACACACAAATATTCCCCTAGCCTGTCCAGCATGTCTCATGCAATTCAAATTTACCTGAAAAGGGTAAAAAATGGACAAGTTAGAAGGATTCTTTATTAATAAAATGATAAAATTCTAATTATATAGACTAGCTATAGAATCTTACGATTCTGTAGCTGGTCTAAATAAGACACAGAATTAGCATTAAAATCGATTGAAAATCTTTTAAAGAATTAAATTCAATTAACATCCAATAGTTATTTGAAAAAAAATCATTCAATTTGAAATTGTTATACCATTCGAAATCAAACAGGATCAAGATCAATCAAATGACTACAGAGATACACGTACTATGTTTCTTTTGTTACCACAAAATTGAACGAACAGAATCATAATCAACAGTTTTGAAATCGTTTGATATCAATTTGAAACTGATATAATCAAAACAAATCATAGGTAATTGTTATGCTTCCTTATCAACAGGAGATACGATCGAATCCAAACAAGATCATTTTCAAATCGTTATAACTGTATTGTCATAGCAAACGATTCATGCCACGAGTGGATTAACTCAAACTGGTGCGATAATCAACTCAAATAAAATCATAATAGGATCAATTAATTGGTAACAAAATTCGTAAGAATTATCCAATCATTTGCTATTGCAAAGTGGGCAAACAAGATCGATTGACTTTGATCAAAATCGTTCCATTCAACGAATTATAATTGGATTTAATAGAGATAACCTAGGTCGACCAATTCGTTTTGTAAATTAAAATCAAACAGAGCATCATTTATTATACGAATCCAACTCATGAAAATGATCATACTAACTGAAGATACACAACAATCTAATCAAGAGAATCAAACAACTGGAGTTTAACATAGTCATTACAAATCAAAATCGTTCCATGATTCGGGCGTGAATATTATTTGCACGGGCTTAAATGAGGGTATTGTTTCCATAAAAACAAAGTCATTCTTCCCAAATTGGAAACGATCAGAGTTGTATTCCAGCTTTGAAACTTATATGACACAACATATTAAAATATCGTAACAACCAAATTCATGAAATCATTCGGCAATCACAGCATGCAAACTATAACGAACTCAAATCAAAAAATGATCATATTGTAATATAGCATGGAAACTTCTTGTTCAGAGTAGATACAAAACAAATTCCGTCAATTTCGTTAACTCAATCAGACAAACGAATAAATCAAATCCAATCGAAAACCAATCAAATCCGATAAAAATCTATCTGTGGCTAAACTGGGAATGATCAAATCATGTATCAAAATGAAATTTCATTTATTTTTAGCAAAGCGAAAAATATACAGGATGAACACATCATGACAGAGCCATTTCGAAATATAAATAGAGCTATTCGAAGACCCAATTCAAATCAGTATATTAACCCTGGTCATTCACAAAACTACAACGATATCAGAATTCATACCTGTATGGCTAGCAAACAGCTTGATCATGAAAATTTGAAGTTGACAATGGCTATGGCCGATTCAATATTCTTGAAAATGATGGAACCAGTGGTTCTCTGCTTCCTATCAGTTGCTTGGAGTTTGTCTCTTTGACTGGTCAATACTGCAACTTGATTTTCCAATAATTGGATTTTCGATTAGAGTATGGGAACGTCGATGTAGTATCGTTCCAGCCACAAATCACATTGGTCACAGGGCGAATGTGTGGGCTTCAAAAGTGTAGGTGAGGGTTTGATTACATTGCCGAGGGTTTTGTTAGGCAGTTTGATCCTAGGGTAGCTAGGATTATTTCTTAGACAAGGGGAAGATTCGAAACGAAATCATAAGGTGGCTCGGGGCATAAACCCTGTGAGTAAGGGTACTCACTGGCTAATAAATGTTCTACGTCAAAGTCCGAATCCTCAATAAGTACTATGGGCTTCTGCTCAATAGAGGGTTTAGGTTTATTTCTAGCCATCCTCAAAATAACAGTAGGGTTTGCCTTGGCCTTTTTTCTCACAGGCTTTTTTATAGCCTCGGCCTTCTCTGCTACAACGTCTGGTAAGTCAATATTAGGGTCGACCAAGGGTTTAGGAGAGGGAAGTAGGACATGGAAGGGCACGAGTGGCCCGACCTTGGTTTCATTTACCACAAGCTTGTCAACTGGGACAGGGTCTGTATCATCAAAACCATTTCGAGCGATGAAAGATCTCCAGCTATCACCGTGTAAACTCAAGTGATAAACAATGATAAGTTTAATAAGTCCATGGTGGAACAGGCTACTCTCGGCCTTCTCCCTTTTAAACCTTTTAGAAAATTTATATAGGCTACGCTGGAAGTAAAAGGGCATATTCAATGGGTATCCCATAAAATTCATCAACAAACGCAGGTGGTAGAGAAAGACGAGTCCATATTGATCTTCACAGGTCACGAATTGTTTGACCACCATCAAAATATCATGCCATCGAGGTTTAAGCGCAAATATGGGCATACCTCTGTCACAAGATGTGACTTTTCGCGAGACAAACAGTAGCAGCCATGGCACCTCCTCGACCTTAGAATTTTTGAACCAACACTGTCCCGAGGATGGTAAACCTATGGCAGAACGAATAAACTTCTCATCGATTTCCAACTGGATGTCACCCACCTTGGCTCTATAGCCATCAAAAGTCAGAGTGAACTGCTGCGCCAAAAATAAGTTAAAACCCTCAAACCTCTGCACGAAGGTGAGCTAACCATTATCCTCCAAGTCTTTCCGGGAATTGTCAAATAGTAGCAAGGCTTGGCTACCATTCGGCTCGATTTGCACCACTGGTGCCATGGAACCGAGCACACAGTAAGTCCAGGGTTTGGATCATAGCACACATAGGAACAAAGTGCACGAAGGGTTACCCGAGCTAATAGAGGTAAATGAGGATAAGGGATAGGCAGAAATGTCATCGTGCGAAGGTGGTGGAGCTTATCTCTGCCATGCAAAATAGTTATTGCCAAAGTACAACCGCCAGCTTATAGTTGTTCTACCCATTATAGTATAGTTCAACAATCATGTCACTTGGCCAACCAATGAAACCAATAGTAAGTGTATAAACCAACGAGCGCAATCAAGGTTATGCCATAGTTTTAAACCATCAACATACAATTTGAAACCAATACCAAATGTTTAACCATGCACCAATGTATTGTAACAACTCATATCAAGAGTTTAACCAAGGTGCCAATGGGTCTGCATATAATTAACATGCCAACAGTTATGAAAACACGAACATAGGTATCATATTAAAAGATATATATGAAGGATTTAACCATAACACCTATGTATTTTCATGAGACCAATAGTCAAGTGGATCAAATAACATGCAAATCCAAATGCCAATGCATTACAAACTCAATGAAACCAAGTCACACAATCAATCCAAGAATGTCAAGGAGTATAGTTCGAGAGTTTTGCCACCTTGCATAATTATAAGTGAAATGTAAACGCAATGGGCATATTGACAAGAAGGATAATGACAGTTCAAATAATGATTTTAATGCGACTACGAAAGACCAATTTTTCACGCTTACAGTCATGAAAACAAAATGAAGGTAAATGTGCAAATGTCGCAAAAATAAAAGTGTCGTTTATTTGAAAATTGCGACGAAAAATTGATGTTTGCAAAACATTGGTGTAGGCAGCTTATAAGACAGTGGAAAAAATGTGAATTGGCTGCCAACAGAACCCCAAATATCCTTACATGCATTGACTAGAATTCTAGCTCCCCAAACCATTAAATTAATTGTTTACATCTAGCATCATAAATTCATTATCCTAGTTGAAAGTATTAGAACCCACGACTTTATTCACCAATGGGTTTCCAAATATACACATTGCTATATCCATGCAATGAAAAAATTCCATATCATGATTGGTAATGGATGTTCCATGAAATAGGCAGGTTGTTGTGAAAATGTGCACTTTCAAATTGGTGATTATTATTTGAAATCCCACATGTTTGGCATTAAAATGGGTGGTTGTGACATTTTTTTGGGTGTTGAATGCTTACACACATTAGGCCCCATTACCATGGATTTCAAGTATTTATACATGAGCTTCTAGAAATCTAGGCATCGCTACACTTTCTAAGGAATCACGACAGCTTCTCCCGATATTGTTAGCTCACATCATATGTAAAAACTCCTTAAAAAGTGTCATTCTAGAATTATTTCTCCATTCCATGTTATCCAAGCCTTTGTGACCCCTTCGCAACCCATTCATTCTGATATGCAGTTTATCTTATCCAAACATCAATCAATTTTTGAAACCCCCCAAGGCCTTCCTCCCTCCCATGGTTCACATAATCATTATATTCCAGTCATACCTGGTATCCTCCCACCCAATGTTTTCCCTTATTTCCACCCATTTTCTTAGAAAATTGAAATTGAAAATATTGTTCAAGAATTGTTAATTGTGGGTGTCATCCTCCCTAGTACCATAACTTATTCCTCCCCTATTTCCATGGTACTAAAAAAATAAGTCACTTGGTGCATGTGTCCTAATTTTCACACTCTCAACTGAATCACCATAAATAAAACATTTCCCATTTCAATCATTGATGATATTTTGGATGAACTTGAAGGTGCTCAATCTTTAACCAAACTTGATCTTCGTTTAGGCTATCATTGAATTCATATGAAAGATGAAAATATTCCCAAAACTACTTTTCTCACTCATGAATGCTATTATGAGTTCTTAGTGGTGCCCCTTGGCCTTTCTAATGCACCTTTCACCTTCCAAAGTCTCATGAATCACATCTTTCAACCATTTCTATGTCATTTTGTCCTTGTCTTTTTTTATGACATCCTAAGCTACAACAAAACTTGGTAGACCCATGCAGGGATGATTTTAAGGATGGAAATTTATTTTAAAATGTAGAAACCTTGGAGAGTATTACTAATCCTTTATATGCCAACTATAAATATTTGGCAATATTTTTGTAAAAATGTTCAAATTTATAAGTATTTTATATAGTTTTTATAAAAAATTTGTGATTTTTAAGGTAAAATAATTTTATCCTATATAATTTGGGCGAATCATTTTTAAAATAGAGAATATTGGAAAAACCATGCAAAATTAGCCCATGAGCGAAATTTAGCCCCTAAAATTATCCCTGGGCCCATGTAACCCATGTAGACCAAGTATTACAACTACTTTCTCATCATCGACTCTTTCGCAAGAGGTCTAAAATGTTCCCTTGGTGTCTCTAAGGTCAAATATTTGGTCCATATTGTTAGTAAGGATGGTGTATGAGTGGAATCAAATAAAATTGAAGCATTGAAGGATTGGACCCATCCTATGACTCTTAAAATTCTGCAATATTTCATTGGTCTAGCAGGGTACTATAGAAATATTGTCCAGAACTATGGAAAAAAAAAATTCCCCTCACTTCCTTAATAAAAATGATTTCAGTTGGA
>SNQJ01S0022033.1:29176-47601 GCA_010110895.2 Picea sitchensis | reverse complement strand
CCCTGGTATTTGACTTGGCACAAAAGCTATTGGCTACAAGGAAACCATCCTGCAATTACTCCTTGTTCCTTATGGAATGACTTACATGGTTTCAGATCAAATCAATCACAGAAGGCAGACCCCATGCAGTACTACACCCAACAAATTTTGTCAAAACCTTTGCAGAATCCTCTGCTAGGGATCAACACCTCCTCTGTGAGGCATATTTTCATAATGAGGCCATCCCCGAGAACAGGCAGCTGGACCTTAATCCTCTTGTCAGGGACATCCAGATTTGGGCATTCACCTCTTTTCTCCACAATCAGATTATATGGTAGGATGACTTCATGGTTGCCAAGCACAATGAAGATAACCGCCTTCTCTGGATAAGACCAGAACCACAAAATGCAGCCACTTTTGTTACATAATACTATCAGTTTTTAAAGAAACCAGGGATGACTGAACACGTTTAGCAACTGCAATCAACAGTGCTTCAGGATTGTTAACACTTCATCAGATCCACAGAGATTGCTTCCCTCCAGGAAAAAAACTTGTTTTGGTAGCAATCCATTGAGAAAAGACAGGAACACAATCCTTTTAGCCCTACTAATCTTGAGATAGAAATCTTCAGGGTACCTAACTACATCCAGTGTGTTCAGTAATGTGTTGAAAGCTGGATAGGGTACCGGTTTTATTTTCCTATCCTCTGGTTGCCAATAGAGAGATATCAAATCCATTATAATTTGCCTAAGAAGATAGAAACATCAGCTTGGCAAAGGTTACAACGTGTCCAAGGGTTCAGAGCACAAACAGACAGTACCTCCCATAGCTACTGCTTGAGTAACTTGCACGCTCAGAGTCGGTATTAAGAATCTGATTCAGAGTGAAGTTGCCTGAGGACATGCAACATTTTAAGTTTGGGGGGATGTTAGGACCACACAATGTACCTTTTTGCCCATACTTTTTTCCACCATTACACTCTTGTTCACTCACATTTAAACTCATATTATCACTTTATCCTATCTTTCCAAAGGTATACAACGTCTCTTCTCTTTACGTTTAATCTGTTTTGCATATAATTTTACGTCACTCTCATACTTAACCATTGATTAGAAATGTATAAGTGTTGAAACAGTTCAAACTGCATATTAGCATTTGAGGCTTGTTGCTGAAACAACAACTCACAGAAGCTATTACACAGCCCATGGTTGACAATGTTGAAACATAGAAGTTGTTACACAGTCCATGGTCAACGATGCTGAAACACAGAAGCTGTTACACAGTCCATGGTCAACAATGCTGAAACACAGAGGAAGTTGTTACACAGTCCATGGCCGATGATGTTGAAACACAGAAGATGCTACATAGTCCATGGTCAACGATGTTGAAACATAGAGGAAGTTGTTACACAGTCCATGGTCAACGATATTGAAACACAGAGGAAGTCGTTACACAGTCCGCGGTCAACAACAACTCACACAGATTGACTACAACAGCTGCACCATGAGCCAAGCATCAACCATCGCTGTTGCCTGAGAAGTGCTGAAACAGTCAGGACGCAAATCCCGTGTCTGAAACAACCCGCGATTTGTGATGCCGAAACAACATACAACAACAGTAACAAGAAAGAGCTGTTACTCCAGCTGTAACAACAACACCTCACTCAGCACTCGTAATAGCATTCTGTTGCAGGAGACTAGGATATCCTATTCCGTTTTAGAAAGTCGATCTGACTAAGAATAGGACTCAAATATACACCTGTAATTTGTTGATCAATTGTATCGAAGTGATTCTCCTCTTTAAATAAGAGAAATCACCATTCGAGAGGCTCTCCAGTTTTTGTACTAAGAAGGTTTTACAAAGAAAGACGTACTTCATTTTTCAGATTGTAATATGATACATTAATAGATTTATAAAAGACTTTTTTGAGCATCCTTCTCTAGCCTCTTCATCTCAGGGGAATCTTGTGAGAAGGGAGGGTCCACCTTCTTCACAAGATTCACCCATTAGTTTTATAGTGTGTTATTGTGATCTTTGTTTATGCCTTGATTAATTTATGTCTTGTTGAAACACTACTTTAATGAATTCTGCTTTGCTGAAACACTACTGAACTTTGTCTTGTTAAGAACTCTGCTTTACTGAACGTTACATTGTTTTCATGTGGTTCATGCTTGGGTAACTGTTAATCATTTTAGTTAGAAATCCTGTGTGATGAATTTATGAAAGCTTGCTAATCAGAGACTGGTGCTGAAGGTTCCTGCTTTGGGAAGGAATTAGGGTCATGTTCTCTGTTAGAAATAGTTAACCTTCAATTATTTCCATGAGTGTGCTAATCAGAGACTGGTGCTGAAGGTTCCTGCTTTGGGAAGGAATTAGGGTCCTGTTCTCTGTTAGAAATAGTTAGCCTTCAACTATTTCCATGAGTGTGCTAATCAGAGACTGGTGTTGAAGGTTCCTGCTTTGGGAAGGAATTAGGGTCCTGTTCTCTGTTGGAACTAGTTAGCCTTCAATACATTAATGAGTTCATGAAAGTGTGTTAATCAGAAACCAGGTGCTGAAGTTTCCTGCTTGGTAAATAGGGTCCTATTCTCTGGTTACAGAATAGTTGGTCTTTCCTGTTGCAGTATCTTGTTGTTATTTTAATGTAATCTAGGATTCTTCAGATTACTCATCTCTTTAAGCTCTGCAATAGGTAGGTTTATTTCATGTAATTCAAGTCAGAACTTCAGTTGTTCAAGGAAAGTGTGATTAATATAGTTTTTACTACAACTCTAGGTTGCTTTTGAGGTTGAGCATATATAGTGCATGGTTACCTTTGAAATAAACATACTTCCCTGGGTTGACAATTTATGTAGCACTTGATTGTTTAGATTAAATAAGCAATTATACTGACCAACACAGACCCTCCTCTCTTAGCTAGAGAGGATTATTAAGGGTTTACAAGGGTTTCTACTAGTACATTTGCATACATATGAGAGTTTCTCTAGTTACAATCACATACATACACTACTTGTCCATTGGACAGTAGCATATGTGTTTTGTGAGGGAGGATTTTGGGTTTTTTCCAGACTTCTGAAAGTAGGAGTTGTGACTTTGTGGGATATTCTTGGGTCTTGCTAGGTCTTTGGAGTAGTTTTTGTGTTTCAAAATTAGTTTCCTTTGCTTGAAATATTATAAGAAAAGTTCAAAAATATTTTACAACTTTCTTGTTTAATCAAGGTTGTTTTTTTAACTTTATATGGTTTAAGGTTTTAGAAAGACCTGTTGGGTGTTTGTTACACTTTGTTACCTATTCCTTCATTGTTCTTAGGGTGTCTAGTCATCTGGTTGAAATATTTCTTCCATTTTCCTTCTTATTTTCTTGATTTGTATAAATTAAAAGTGTAAGAGTGTGTGTTTGTGAATTTTCCTCCTTGCCCTTTTGCATTACATCTGAAAAATAAAAGTTCATCATACACATGGTTTTTCTCTGATTTACTATTGTACTTTTTTAAGAAAACAAATACACACACACACACACACACAAGAATTCAAATCTTGTTAGTTGCATATAAAACTTGCATTAGTAAATGCATTGCATCTAAAAGAAAAATTGCATTCTTTGCATACAAGAAAGAAAGAGTTTGTTTTTGTTAAATTTTGAAGCGTTATTTACACTCTCATTTTTCAGTGAAGAACTCCATTGTTGCATTTGTGTTCTTAATTTTTTTTTCTATCGATTCCATCAAAACAATCATTTAGTTTCACTCCACAACCTTTTTTGATTAAATAATAGCCTATAAAATTAACGCTAACTAAAATTAATTAGACATTTTCATTTTATTAGGGTAAACAAACAAGTTTTGGTTAGGGCCTTAGTTTAGGTTGGATAGTTAATTTCTCTAGGGAAAAAAATAAACTTAGGAATCTGAGCTAGGGAGCTCAAGACCCAATTATGATATAAGTTTGGTCGGGAAACTCCTCTCACATAGGATTCGAACATGAGGCTGTGTGAGGAAGAGCCAAGGAGATAACCCCTCTAAATATTGACCAAGCATTATGGAAAGATAGTATTTTGGGGGTTTTTTTAGTACCCATACCTCCCTAAGAGGTGGTGATTTCAAGGCTTTGGGATTTTTTACCTTGCCCATACATTCGATCTTGACTATTTATTTTTCCCTCGGACATTGACTAGGAGTTGGTGACCTTAGTTGATTTTCATAGGAATATCAGAGGTGACTACGGGGGGTTTCCCGTGGTACCTAGTGTGGAATTTGTATCACACTTCTTAGTACTACTAGAGGATACCCCATGAATCATGGATACTTGCACTGGATAAGGTTGTTTAGTGGAGGTCGAGGTAACTTCTTCTCACTCCTTCGTTTGTTGGTCCACAAGACTTAATCAACCTGTGCCTTCGTCTGGAAGTTAATTTTTTCCTTACTTTGTTAATATTGCGGTTTCAAAACCTAATCCACTTGATTCAGGATATTGGAAAAGTTGTTTGTGATTTTTTTTACTCTTAGGGCCTTTTTTAGTGGTGTGTTTTGTGATTGTATATTCCCTAGGAAGGTGTGGGTAGTCACCTAGAGTTAGCAACTCAAAGTGGTTGACCAACCACCTCATCGATCAAGGAGACTTCAAGGCCTTCAGGAGTAAGAATAAGTAGAGTTCAATTCTACACCTCCTCCTCTTAGGTGTAGACTTGACCAATCTAGCACTTTCATACCGACTGGTCCAGTCAAGATCATAAATATGTAACCTACAGAAACTAACACTTTTTCTCTGGAGGTTGTCACCATATCAGATCTTGGAGTAGAGGGTTTCATTCAGCCTTTTAACCCTCCATTAAATAGGTCTCATACTCCATTTTTTGTTCTTCTTCCATCTCCTGAGTCAAACTTCACTAACAGTAGACCTCTTCATTGGGTCATTGATCCAGGGGATCAAGTTATGCTAAAAAATAAAAGTTCTCGGAATCGCTTCAAAATGGACACGTGTGTAGGCCTCATCCTCACAAACCCAACATAACTTGAATGGGCTCAAACTGACATCATATGACCAAGATATCATGTTTTGTTCATTTTTCTAGAAAGGAAAAATTTAGTTGATTGTACAGTCTGTATAATCTGTACAGTGGTGACATGGAAGGGTACATAACCACACATGGCAGGTGACATGCCATGGTCGTACATGCGAAGTGGCATGGTCATACAGGCTTGGTGGCAGACAAGTGGATGAATCCAGTGTTGACATGTGTCATTATTTTGGCAAATGGTATGGTGCCACGTGGCCCAATCGTGGGCTTCCATGTGGCACCCCTCCAGTTTAGCTGGCATGTGACAAAATTTGTGTGACTCCATAGGAGTCAAACCCGCGACCTCTAGGCGGGGGTAATGATTTGGCAAGGCCCGGGCTACCAACCCACCCGTGGATGTTAATTAACTCTATAGTCGACGTTTAATTATTTGAATTGCAATTGTTGTATAGTCGGCGAAGAATAGGGTCGGGGCTTATCCCTAGCCCCCGATCCAAACCCTGGTCCATACCACCGTACAACCCTTTCCATTAAAATTTAGCGCATGAAGAATGTGAAACAGAGGTTTATCCCTTGGGCTATAGCATACCATACCTCCAGTCCACATAACCATTGGCACACAATTGTTAGAACCTAGCCCCTAGTCACTACAGTGGATTCCATACGACCCTAACTTTTGGTGTGGGAATTTTCCACTAGTGTTTAGCCCGGAAGGTGCGAATCCTTTGCCACATAACAAAAGGCACGAATTTTGGGCATAGTTAATCCATGAGGGTCAAGTTATGCACTGGGACGTGACCACATGCCCCCCATGCAACCAACACCTCTGCCCAAAGGGGCACTAAATTCGTTAATTGTTCGACAGATTGCCCCGAATTGTAGACTGTGCATGGGTGTTGGGTGTTTGGCCTAGGAAAACTGTACGATCCAGGTTGGTCATTCACAGCTGCAATTTGGTGAGCAGGTACAACAAGCTTAAAGGGGAAAACTTCAAGGAGGTGTAACTTCTTCAATTTTTTGCCAAACCAGGTGCCAAATTATCCTAGCTGGGGTTTTTGGACGTTCTGGAGCCATTGGAGCCATCTATTTTGTATTCTGAACATTGTAAGAGAACATTTTAATAATAATTAAAATTATCCAAGGGAAGATGGACCAAGAGATGTAGCTCAAGAGAGGGGTGAATTCCTTTATCATTTTATGTGTTATCTGTTCATTATTGATGGTTTTTATATGTTTGATATGCTGCTCATGATTAAGTAAAAACTCATTAAATTTATGTGTTAGTAACTAGATCCAATTACCCAAACACATACCATTTTACACTTGCAATTTAAAAGAGACAAGTCTTCTTCATTTTCAGATTTTTTGGAAACAAATCCATTTCAAATTTCAGAGCAGCCATAATGGAAGGTTCTTAGGTAGTGTATTTGTCAAGATTCCCAACAACTCCCATGTCAGAAATCGTCATGGGAGGAATATTTCCTCCTCTTGTCTCTAACGAAACGACGAGGTGGTGCACTCCACAATACCTACCTCAATCAGAAGTTATGCTCCATTGATCATTGGTTCCACTCACTCTTTGATCTTATCCATGTCATTACCTTCGACAACCAATGATTTTTTGTTTGGTATGTGTTCCATGAGCATGCAAAGCATCTTGACTACTTCCTAGTCTTTGACTGAAACTTCCAATGTTGGTATAGGGAGTTTGTATATCCCCTACCAAGTTATTCCTTGGGACGGAGGTCATATTTATCCATCGTTTCCCTCTATCAGGAGTGATTATTTCCTGGATTTCATCCCTAATCCTTTCAGGGGATGAGGTGGTTCTATGGGTAGTGGATTTCAATCCGCTGTAATGTCATCTACTTTGAATCTGTCCACACTATATGGTGGATTCATAAGTAATGCTTTCACTTCATCTACAGTGCCAGTAGGGGGAAACCCCTTCCATGGTCAATGGAATCCCATGCAAGGATATTTTTCCTCACAAGGAATGTTGCAAGGAGATTTTCCTCACAAGGAAATGTCCCCATGCAAGGAGATTTTCCTTCGCAAGGAGGGTTATCAAGAGGCAATCCTCTTTTTCCATTCAGGAACCATATGGGTGGAGGGTTTCCTTCACTTAACTAGGGTCAACATGGTTTCATCCAAATATTTGTCCCATATGCAAACTCTTCCTAGAAACCTAGTGCCAACATCAATATAGGACCGTCTTTTCATGATACTAATTCAGGATTTGCTAATCTTGTGTTTTCTGCCTCAATGTCGCATCCTAGACTACTTTTTTGGAAACCCTTCATTTTCCATATTTTCCCAAGTTAATGAACAACCATATTCGTCATAAACCTACTTGGCCTCTGGTTCCTACCAAACTACCTTTGGATATACCAAAATTTGAAGGTAAGAATGGTGATCCTCTAATTCATTGAACAACGACTACATTTAGTTACAGTTATTCCAGTGCACCCTCACTAGGGGCACTGCTAAATGGTATATAGAACTGGAGGGGTCGAATTTTGGAAATTTTAGCAATATAGACATGGTATTTATTAATCATTTCCAAATCTCGGTCCATTATGATGTCGGCATATATATTTTGGCTAATTTTGAACAAAACAAAGACACTCACATTTTTTATCACATTCGACAATGGAGTAGATGGAAATGTTTGATTAAGGCCATGGTTCCTCTAGAATTTCTTTTAGAATGGTTCTTGAAGTCATTACTCCCTTATATTTCTAAGGATGTTGTAACTTCAGGAGAGTTCACAAAGGAGAAATTCATCTTCAAATAAAAATAGTTAGAGATCATTTAATCTCAATCAGGAATGCTCTATGAGATAATGCTAGACATGCCATGATCTATGCTTCACTTGGAAAAATTTAAATCAAGACCACATGTCGATGACATTGTCGATTCTTCACAAAGCAAAGCCAAAAATCTGATTTCCAATTAGATGCAAAAATTGTAAATATAACAAACTGCAGTTGGTCAAATGCCTGGTTTGACCACCCCCACTACCCAGTCATCATATGTACATGATGTGCAATTGACAACTCCAAAGGGTCCTCAACAAGATGGAGGAAAAAAGAAGGACAAGGGAAAAGAGGGTGGTGGGGGAAACAAGAAAAATCCAGGTAACAATGTTGAGGGGGAAAAGAACGAAAAAGAGAAAGGTAAAATTTCCTTGCAAGCTTTGCAAAGAATATCACTTGAATCATCTCTGCCCCAAACTTAGGGAATCCCAGTGCTTGTTAATGCAACAACAACCTACTGTTTTGACTAACTCATTTCTGCAAGGACAAATTTAGCGTAGGATACTTCCTTGACACCTAATATGGATTTGAGTAATTAGGGTACCCCCACATCACAATATGGAACATCGAATGTTTATATGTTGAATTTAGATCTTAATTTTCAAATCAGAGCCCGTGATTATGGGAATCATGAGTATGCAAAAAATAATGAGTTTCCAGAACTGTGAAGCTCTCTCCATATAGAGAAATCGGTGGTAGACCAAATGCCTCACATACCAAAAGGTGTCTTTAAGTGTACACCACACAATATGAATGCTAGAGTGGCCAAAATTATTCTATTGTTAAATATTTGGCCCAAACGCCTTGTGTTATGTCCGCACTAGAAGTTCTCCAGAGTTTCCAGTCGGAATGAAATGTATTGTTGTTTGCTTTAGGGGCTTCTGAATCCCGTAACTCACTATCCATCATGTTTGAAACTTATAATGTCAATCCTCTCCTTCCATATCACATTGTGTTTCATATTGTAGTGGCTTACACCATGAAGTTGTGTTTGAAAAATATTTTTTACACTGTGGTTGATGAATCCACTTTGACGTGTGTCATGTCGCTATCATGTTTCAAAAATATAGGCTCATGTGAGTTAGCTCTATATCCTACATTTCTTATGGCATTTGATGGTCGTTCGTTCAAACCACATGGGACCATCCATATTTCTCCATCTAGTTAGAGGGAAAAATTGTGTGTGTCAAAGTAGAAGTAGTTGACACACCTCTCGATTATAATCTACTCTTAGGAAGAAGTTGGACGTATTCCATGATAGTTATAGTTTCCACGATTTTCTCATTTTTAGGTTTCCCTCTTAAGGGGAGGATTCTCACTGTCAATCAATTGTCATTCACTCTGGCTGACCCTGTGGCATCACCAGTATTTGTGGTTCCTTTGATTGAAAATTCACAGTGGATACCTACGAATTGGGGTGTCATGATGTATCCTTCCCTGATGGGTACCTTCAATGTTCTAGCACCTTCATTATATGTTAAAGTCATTTTTATTGTTCTTGAATAATCTATGTTGATTTATCATATATTTCAAGTGATATATTTTCAAACTTATTACGTTGAAGATATGTGGACTCATCCTCCTCCATCGAATTCATGGGACAAATTGGAACATATCGAAATGGCAGTGCCATTATATATAGTCGAGAAATCTTATCAAGCCATTCAATGAGATATTGTAGATGAAGATCCACCTCCTGCCTTAGTGGAGGAAGTGGATCCCATTTTAGAGCATGTATGGGTTATTAATTAGTCTAAATCTCATTATTTTTTGGACATCGTCCTCCCTTCGGATGAGGTGATCCTTGAGGTGATGATAGGTCGTGAGAAACCTTGGGAAAAATTACATCATAGGTCTTATTTCCTTCTTGATTTGAGTCATGTAGAGAAAGAATAATTTCATTCAAACATGATTGGAGATGTTGATATTCCATTGAACCCTCTAGAAACTCATGGTATGTATGATGAGGGGAACATGGAAAATATTTCGGAGACAATCCTGATCAATATATCCAAGACCCTGGATGTAATGGNTTGTTCGCCATAAGAGATTCATTCATATACAACCCTTTTTAGGTATTTTTGTGATGTTCTCACTTGGTCTTATGAGGAAATGTTGGGAATTAATCCTCATATTGTCCAACACAAGATTAAAATTTATGTGAATGCTAGACTAGTTTGACAAAAGTTGTGACCTATGCACCCTAGGAAAGTAGCGAAAATCAAAGTTGAGGTATAAAAGATACTCAAATTAAGATTTATCTATATAGTACCATTGACAGAATGGGTATCCATCCTCATTTTGGTTGACAAGAAATAGGGTACAATTTGAGTGTGTATGGATTTATGATATTTAAATAAATCTTGTCCTAAACATAACTTTCCTATGCCATTTATCGACCAAATCCTTGACAAATACACGGGAAGTGATATTTTCTCTTTTATGGACGGGTTTTCTGGTTGTAACCAGATACAAATTTGGACTAAGGACCAACATAAGATGGATTTTATTTGTCCTTGGGGAACCTTTGCATACAAGAAAATTCCCTTTGGCCTAAAAAATGATGGAGTGACTTTTTAGCCATTCATGATGTTCACTTTCCATGATATTAATTAGCACATATTAGATACTTATTTCAATGATCTTATAGCTCATTCTCATAAGAAAGTGCAACATTTGTTGCACCTCCACCTTGACTTTGAAAGGTGTTAGCATTATTGAATTCACTTGAACCCTCACAATTGCATTTTTTGCGTCACCTTGGGGTATCTTTTGTGGTTTATCATGTCAACCAAAGGGATCATGGTCAACCCTTTGAAGGTTGAGGAAATACTGCAGTTGCCTCCCCCATGTACAGTACACCAACTTAAGAGCCTACAAGGAAAGGAAATTTTCCTTCAGTGTTTCGTACCAAACTATGTTGATATCATGAAATACTTTATGCACCTCTTGAAGTTAGGAGTCCCATTTTCTGGGATGAATCGACGCAACATTCATTCAATGTGTTGAATAAATCTCTAATTTCTACCCTGGTACTTAGTCCTCCAAACTATAATACAAATTTCCTATTGTATATTGTAGCAGCGGAATCCTTTATCGACATGGTGTTAGTTAAAGAGGATGATGAGCTCAAGGATAATGTCATCTATTATCTAATTTGTGGCTTGGTTGGTCCTGAACTAAAGTATTCTCACATTGAAAAGATGGCATTGACAACCTTTCATGTTGTTCAATGTCTTTGACATTACATTTTTCTGCGCAAGACTATTGTTGTCACTGACGTTAATCGATTTCAATATGTGTTGACTCAACGGATAATCATAGGGAATTAAAACAAGTGTATTGTTGTCCTTTAGGAGTTTGATTTGGTTTTTTCTTCTGCCAAATCGAAGAAGTCAATATTATTTTTCAAGATGATGTCATAGTTTCTAGCAGAGAATGAGGACGATGTAGTTATTGACTCGTTTCTGAATGATAATATTTTCCTCATCTCTTTATCTCATCCTTGGTATGGAGATATCATCATATATATCTAGACTCTAAAGTTTTCTTTGCATTTTTCGCAAGATTATTGACGACAGATTCACCACACAGAAAATAAATATCTCATTATTGGCAACACTTTGTATTGACGAGGGGTGGATTCGATTCTCCATCGTTGCCTCACTCACGAGAAGTGTATTTGGTTTTTAATGATAGTATTTTCTCCTAGTTATGATAGAATATATTAGAAATATATTATACCTACATTTACATAGTCTTCACTTACATATTATGTTTGCATAATCATCCATCATTCACCTTCATCAGCAGACCAGGCCACAACTGGTAAAACCAAAACCAACAATGGTTGTTGGGACAGAATTTGGATGGGTTCCCTATTCCAAATGGTGAGAGGTCTAATTGTGAATTTTTCTTAGGGTAACCCATGTTGTTGACAAAGGGCAATTTTTGACCCATAAACAAACAAGAAAAATAAAGATAAGGAAGACCAATATTAGAAAAAGGGTCCAAATCCTAAATCCAATGAGGATGCCTCCAACCCCAAGGGGAGAGAAGAAGGAAAAATCAAAGTGAAGCTATTGTAATAGAGGCTTTCTTCCTGAGAATTCATGCATGAGGAAGATCATAGATCATTTGGAACAAAATCTTCAGTAGAACAATCTAGCAATGCTAGAAAATGTTAGGAAAATGGATCTTGAAAGGCCTCCTAGTGATCAAGGTAATTGAATAGAAGGTTATGATTTGGTTGCTATTTATTCATAATCAGCCACATATATTCTTCATTCAGGTTCCTCTAATCACATGGAAGCATCACAATATTCCTTCACTTATTTTGAGCCTTGCACTAGTCTTCCCATTCTAATGGGAGATGGCACACTTGTTCTGGTATGTGTGAAAGGTAGGATCGATCTAGATGGTGTGTATTTTAAGAATATGTTGCATGTACTCTCATTGTCCACAAATTTTATATCCATATATCATATCACACATCTAGGGTCTAGAAAGAAAGTGGTTTTCACTCTAGAGTCAATAATGATTTCAAAAAATTATGACGGGTCATAGGTTGTTGTCAGGATAACAGATCGTCAATCCACGTTATATATTTTTTCCCATTTCACTTCTAATTAATATTCTACTTTACTTCTAACCCATGTAATGAGGTGACCAATATGAACCCTCTTACATAAAAACTCTTCATTAAGAGAAGAGTTAAATTCAAAGAAGGCCCCATGCATGCACTTTAGGAGAAACCCATTGCAAATCCATCAGTCCTGGTTAGTGTAGACCTTTTAGATTCAGATAAAGATTCCAATTCAGATCATATTTTATATGTTTATGGGACAAAAAGTTACGTATATGAGAATTTCATTACAAATATGGCACTGAGACCAATTTGGGCATAATAAATACATGGAGGACTACATCTCAGTTATAGGGTGCTCCACAAGCACTCTTTTCTACCGATACTTTGTTTCCCATTCATTTATACATAGTATCCACATCAGATCTTCAATATTATCCATTGGTTGTAGGAAACTCTGATTGGGAGGTTCCTATGGATGAGGAATATTATTCCCTCATCAAGAATCAAACTTGGGAGTTGGTCAAACTTCCTCCTAGTAGGTATCTTTTTCAGTGTAGATGGATATAATCGACTAAGATGGAAGAAAGTGGGCTCATGCATGATTGGTTTATTGCACTACAATATTTTGCATCAGTGGATCAAGTTGTAGACATATTCACCAAGTACTTCACAAAGTAGTGGTTGAGCCCTTAGAATTAATCTCTCATATATGTACTTTCGAGCTTGGTATTATGAGTCTAATGGTCAAATTTTGACTAATTGTGACCAAGTGATCCATATAAGGAGCATTATATCCCTAGATTTAAGGGGGAACCTTCTTTTTTAGCTAATGAAAGAACTTTACTCTAATTTGCCTCTCTTTTAGGAATTTAGAAAGAACATTTTCTCTACTTTATTAGTTTTTTCCAATTTTTGAGAGACTTCATGGCTAATTAGGGCATCTAAACTCCAAGTTAAACCAAACTAGGTTCATGCATTGTTGGCAGCCAATTCACATTTTTATACTGTCCTTATAAGATGCCTACACCAGAGTTTTGCAAACTTTGATTTTAGTCGCAACCTTCGAATAAAACGACACTATTGTTTTATATGTGCTTGCTCACTTGCCCTTGTCCTTGTTTTCACGACTGCAAGCGTGAAAACTTTGATTTCGAAGTCATATTAAAATACGTCATTGGATTGTTATGATCACTCTTGTCTCTATGTTCATTGTGTTTCTAATTTATTTATCATTATACAGTTGACAAGACTCCAAGATCCTTATTCATTTGGCATTCTTATTTGTTAATATGATTTCATTTTACAAGACTGTGAGGATATTCTTTTGATCGAGTTTGTGATGCACTAGTGATTTGATTTATATGTTCTTTGATCGATTCACTTGGCACATTGGTTTCATAAAAACAAATTTGTGTTGTGGTAAGACTCTTGGTATAAATTGTTTCATACAACACATATTTCATATAAATCAAACCCTTGGTGTGATTTCGATTTATTGCTTTGGTTTTGAAACTATGACTATTGCTTGCGCGAGTGTTTTATCCACTTACCATAGGTTTCGTTGGTTGATTGAATTGGCATAGTTTTTAACACATATGCATTGTGATTTGAATAGTTATACACAATGACAGTTGTACTGTGGGTAATGACTGTGTTGCATGGGCCGAATTAGCTCCACCACCTTCACACATTCTGTCATTAATGTTTTCCCCCTATCTTGGGTCACCCCTGGTGTTTTCGAGTAAGCCTGTGAGCATTCTGCCCCTGCGTATACTATGTTCAAACCCTAGCCCCTATGCCCTGCTCACCATGTGCTCCTGTCTATGGCACCGGTGGTCCGCATAGAGCCGAATGGTAGCCAAGCTTTGTTGTTATTTGATAATTCCTGTAAGGATTTAGAAAACAATGGTTGGTTGGTGTTTATATAGAGGTTCGAGGGTTTCAATCTTTTTGTTGGACAACAATTCGCCCTTACCTTTGACAGGTGTTGGGATAAAGTAGGTGACATATAGCTTGAACTCAATGAAGAATTCATAAGCTCTGCTACAGGATTAGCAGCCACGGGCCAACGATGGTTTAAAAACTCCAAAGTCGACGAAGTGTCGTGGCCTTTGCTATTCGTATCATGAAAGGTTGTGTCCTGTGATAAAGGTATGCCTATTTCCACCCTCAAACCCAAGTGGCATGATTTTTTGATAATGGTTAAACAATTTGTGACCTGTAAAGGTCGGTATGGATTGGTTTTTCTTTATCACCTCCGGTTGTTGATGAATTTCATGGGTTATCCTTTGAACATGCCAAATTACTTCTTGCGTAATCTTGATTAGACTCATCGTCGTCCACCATTTAAACCTTCACGACAATAATTGGCAAGCCTTTCTATCTCGAAATGGCTTTGTTGATTCAGAGTCTACCCAAATTGACAAGTCTGTGGTCAGTGAGACTATGGTCGGGCCACTCGTGCCATTTCATATCCTCCTACCCCCTGCCAAACCCTCAGTTTTCCATGACATCGACCTACCCGACATTATAACAGACAAGATTGAGGCTGTTAAGAAGCCTGTGAGTAAGAGAGTCAAGGGTAATCCTACTATCGACAACAAGGGTAAGAAAAATGCTCAATTGGTATCAAGACTTGCTCGGAATAAACCTAATCTAAACGTCGGCCAAAACCCCATAGTGTTGAGCGAGGACTCGGACTCCGATATTGAGCGCTTCCTAGATGGAGAGTACCCTTATTCCCATGGTCTATGTTCCGAACAACCCTATGAATATGTATCTAATTTGCCCCCATGCCTAAAGAACAATCCTAACTACCCAGGAATCAGGTTACGTAGTGAAACTCCTGGTGGCTTACACAAACCCTCGCCCGTGTTATCAAAGCCCGAGCAATCGTCATGCATCCAATGCAATGTGTGGCTAGAGCATTATTACACTGATGTTCCCTTATTACAATCGAAGATCGAATCTTTAGAGAACCAAGTTACAATGTTGTCAAGAGAAAGGGACAAGCTTCAAGCTAATGACAAGAAACAGAAAACCATTGGTTCGATTGTCTTCAGGAATGTTGAATCGGCTATAGCCTTCGTCAATTCCAAACTATCATAATCGAAGCCGTTTCTTATTGTCCATGTATGAATTTCAATATGAGTTTTGCTTTGTAAATTTGCTTGAATTATTGTAACATATTCGGTTTTGCTTTCAAATTAGCTCTATTCGTTTTGATTCAAAATGATTATGTTATAGTTTAAACGATTTTGTTATGGATCTTGTATAGTAGATTCATTTTACTAAACTCAAATGTAGCTATGATCTAGTTATGTAGTTTTGTCGTGCCCAATTTAGCAATTGATTGGTTTTCACTGGGTTTGATTCGTTTTAGAATAATTATGTTGGTTTGAATTAACAAAATCAATGGGGTTTGCTTTCGCTTGGATTTCCATTGCATCTGACCTGTACAAGAGATTTTTGTGCTAAAATTAGAATACGGTTATGTTTTGATTTGATACGACTTTGTTGTGGTTGGATGTCATCGGCTCTGATTTAGTTCTTATGATTTGATGTTGAAATGATTTCGTAGGATTGAATTGGTATGATCTTTTATGAAGTGTAATGCATCATTATTAGGGATTGGCTTGATAAATATGATGTAGTCTATTAATTGGAAAAATGACTCTGTTTTGTATTGAATCAACATTCTTGTTTGGATTTGGATTACATTTGGCCTTTGCAAAAGATCTATTTCCTAAAATCATGGAGCTGGGTTGATTGATACGATTTCACATAACGATTATGTCGTCTCCAAACTTTTTTGATTCATTCCTTTTTTATTTGATTTGCAAACGATTGTTGCATGTCTTGAGTTAGCACGATTTCTTGTATGAGTTGGATTGGTATTGAAAATAGATTTGATGCTGCTCTGTTGGTTTTGATTTTCAAAAAAACGATTTAGTTAAGCTCAGATCGACATTTTTTGTCTCTGTTGAATTCAAAACTCGGCTAATAGTTCGTTTTGAAATTGATTCAAGTGATGATTTCGTTGACTGTCAATCGATTTTTTCTACCCCCCATTGGCAATAACAAATGTTTGACAAATCCCACATATCCTATTATCAGCCGATTAATTCAATTACAATTTCATTTATATCAATTTACATACAAGTTTTGATTTGATTTGCAAATAGCATGGGTCATTTGTATATGTTTAATATAGTTCTATCAATTTGAAAAACAATCCTATTGATTTCGTTTGGATTCGAAAATGATTTTGTTGATGGCTGAAGCAACATAAACTGTTGGTGTTGATTTCAATTGGTTCATGAAAATGATTTCATTGCTGTCGAGTTATCCAATATGATTCTGTTTACCCGAAATTGTGATAACAAATTGAACAGAGTACATGTATCTCTATTATCATTTGATTGATCATAGTCTTGTTTGCTCTCGAATTAGTATAACAATTTTTGATTTGAATGATTCGTTTGTTTTCAAATAGCAATTAGATATTTTTTTAGTAGTTTGAATTTAATTCTTTGATTTTTGAATTGGTTTTAAAAGGATTCTGTGCTTGATTTAGACCAGCTACAGAATCGCAAGATTATGTAGCTAGTCTTAGAAATTAGATTTTTTTATCAATTTTATCAATAAAATATCCTCTAAACTTATCTATTGTTGTCCTTTTTCAGGTGTATATGAATTTACAATGATCTATTGGGCATAAGGTGGCAATTTAGGAGATACTTTGAATTTGGTTCTGTCTTAGGTTGTTAGCTTGAGTCAGAAACTTGGGATATTTTCCCAGATTTGTGTAAACTGTTTTGATAATTCCCACAGGGATGTTTTACCCTATGGGAGGTCTTTAAATACTTGTTATTTTTTGTAATAAGGATCATCCTCAATTGTGGGAGAACCAGACTATGGATTTATGATACAAACTGAGATGAAAGTTGATGTATTGTAACAGCTTTCTCTTTTAATATATCAAACTTTTGTTTCAAGTTTTATGCATATCAGTTTGCAGTTGATTATAGACTACTTTAGCTATCATAATCTATTGCAGGATGATGTGACTTGATTAATGTTCTATCCATATTTGATCTCTTTTATTATTTAAAAATACATCAATCAATATATTTCAATTTAATGAATACATATTTATCTTTTTCATCAATTGAATTATTATGTACAAATTTTGCAAAAGGATTTATCTGAATGAGAAGATTTACAGTAAATTATAAGGTTGCTGTAAATTTTTATGTCTTGTTTGTCCTGTTATTTTTATTCGAAGAGCACTGCAGCTTTCTGTTTACGAGAAGCTTACAGAGAATCTGGTGCGGGTTTCCTCCCTCCAATCAGCTAAGATAATCATTGCATACAGGACAAACCTGAAGCGTTACTTCAAGTCAGTTTCTTATTTGTTAGTTGATAGTTAGAATTGTGAGTATAATTTAATTAGTTTAGATAGATATATGTATAGTTTAGTTTTATAGTTAGAGTTAGTATTTTAGTTGTTTAGTTTAGAGTGTTTTTGTTTAATTCCTTTTTCATAAAACTATAAAAATCAAAAAATAGTTTCGCTGTCATAGGACAGATTACAAATGAGTTTTGCAGGTTTTCATTCAAATCTATAATTTGTAAATATTGTACATTTGTAATTAAATTTGACTCTGTTAGTAATTGAACATTTGATTTTATAGAATTATAGTTGTGTAGTATTAGATAGTAAATTGTATATATTAATAGTTTAGATTTGTTTATTAGTTTGTTTTAATAGTTATTTTTGTTGGAAGATTGGTTGTTGTCATTGATGTCAACCCTAGTCATGGGTTTTGGACCACAAGATTGATGAAGTTATTTGGACATGAAGTAAAATGCACATATATATACAACACCCATGGATGGATAGTATACATCATGCTCTTTCCGGTGGTATGTGGCACGTCACGTGGATCCTCATGGTTGAGGAGAAATGAATTTTTGAAGATGACAAAGTGAATTGTACATGTAGGCCCTGAAGACAATT
>SNQJ01S0022032.1:186750-200505 GCA_010110895.2 Picea sitchensis | reverse complement strand
CTCATTATGATGCGTTAAGTTATATGACAAGATGTTTTTACTACCTTGATGTAGACAGGTGCTGCTGACTCAGTTTCTTTGAGTGTGCAGGGTTTCGGACCTTGAGGATGCAGAGGCATCAATAGAACTCCCTTGGACTCCGGATTGAGTCAAGGAGTGGGGTATTTGAGTTGTTTCATTTACGATGATATTGTTTTGATTGGATGTTATGCTATTCATTTTATGATGTGTTGTTGGCATGATCTGATAGGGTGGTTGATGATGCAGGCTGACGTTATCTTGCCGACCGGACTCACATCTGGAGTAAAGGGGCCACACATGAGTTCCAGAGAGATTGAGGGAGAGGTGTGGACAGCAGCCCTGCCACAGCCTACTAGCACTCCCGCCGTGGTTCGAACTGTAGGTTAGTGATTACCTAGTTCGAGAGGATCCACGATGCCGTGAGGGCAGACTGCGACAGTCGCTCACGATGATTCTAAGGGGCGCACAATAAGGCGGGGGCCTTATTCCTTAGAGCCCTTAGTCTCCCACANGCGGGCAGAGGTTTTAACAGAGGTTTTTTTTTTTTTTTTTTTAGTACTTGTATTGGTAAACCACACCATTGCAGTATTAAGTAATCGACATCAGTGCATACAAAAAAATAAAAGCATTGATGCTCTTACAATTATTACACTTTGGGTTTGCCTTTTATGTTGTGTGCAGAGCTGGTGCTTTTTGGGTTTATGTATGTACCGGTCCGTATTATTTTTTGTATGCAGTGTTGGTGCCCATATAATTATTACACATCGGGCCATTTTTTTTTTTGTTTAATGGCACACCAGTGCCCGTATAATTTATACGCATCAGTTCCTTTCTTACCATGTGCATCGAAGGGTAGTGGAATTTTGAATATTTGAGGATAGATGTCAGCTCCATTATTTGTTACTAAGCATTGTTGTGTATATTATATGTAAAGCCCCGATGTGTATATTATTCGTAAAGAACCGATGCGTATTTTAATTATGTGCACCATAATATTTTGGAACGATAAATATAATCAATCGTACATTGTGTTACTGAAAGAAACAATGCTTTTTCACAATTTTTAGCACTAGTGCTTCAATGTAATTAATAGACACTGGTGCATATAACTCATAAAAACATATTATNAATTTGTTAGGGTAAAATTTAAAAAAAAAAGGAAATAATTGTTTTATTATTTATGATAATTTAAAATTATTAACTAAAAAGGGAAAAAAGAAAAAGGGGGTTAATTTCTACACCTACCAATTTGAGTCCTAAATGAAAAGGGAAAGAGGAAAATCTAAAATATTTAGGAAACTAGGAAAAGAGGGAAACATAAGAAGAAAAGGGAAACCCAAGGGAAAAAGCAGAAAGTCAAACTTAGTAAGGTATCTACCATTAAGATTTTTCNNNNTTTGGGGACACCTAGGAGCGATTCTAGGAGTGACTTTAGGTGGGTGAGGGAAATAAGATAATTTAATTAATTAAAGAAATTAATTTGTGGAGGAATGAAGGGGATGGGTGACACTTGTACGGGGAGGAATTTTTAGGATTTAATTTAAAGAAAAACTTAATTAAATGAGATTTTAGGAAAGTAAGGGACTTTGAAACTCTATATAATGAAGGGAGGAGAAGGATGAAGTTCTCTTCGGTTTGCGTAACGTTACACTGCAGAAATATCTACTTGAGTGACTTAGCTTGTGGGAGTTGGGATACCCAGCTCGGTGAAGAGTGGTAGCTCGGCCTTGCGAGGTGAACTGGGAGCTAGCTGAATCTTTGGATAGTGTGTGTGGCCCCTTTTCGGCTCGAGGGGCTAAGGGGGAAGAAGAGTACCCGTAGCATTAGCTGGGAGGTACCAGTGAAGTCTTGCCGGTCGAAAATCAGGAGTTGCACAGAGTGCGTGGGACGTCACTCAGAGCGGGCGATCAGGCAATGATACGCTCTCTTCATTTTTGTAAGGTAGTTTGTTGTAGGATTTATGCTTGGATCTGGATGTTTAATGGAGTAAGTAAACTGATTGTCTAGATTGATGACTGAATTTCTTTCATAGCCTAGCTCAATGATTGATTGACTCCCATGGCCTTCGTTTCCTTGCATGTCTTGACCTCCTTGGGGTGTTTGATTGTGACCATTGTGGTGGTTTTTCCTATCATCTCTAGCACATCAGTCCTCGCCTGGGCAGTTGGCCAGGAGCTTGATCTACGGTCGTCACTTCGGCGTTAATAAACCTATGGATCTCAACGCCCTGCCTTTCTGTGTGAGGATGATGAGCAAAGGATGAACCTATCATCCGTCTACCTCCGTTGTTGTCCTTGGATGATTGGATCCTTTCGGTTCTCTTACTGTTGTCTAAAATTTGTATTGGTATTTTCGCAATGGAAAAATGAATTGTTTCATGTTTGCATTTTGTATTGGTATTATGGCAATGGAAAAATGAATTGATTCATGTCTGCGTTTTGTATTTGTATTCTGGCAATGGAAAAATGAATTGATTCATGTCTGCATTTTGTATTGGTATTCGGGCAATGGAAAAATGAATTGATTCATGTTTGCATTTGGTATTGGTATCCTGGAAATGGAAAAACATTTTTGCTTTTAAATGTTGCCAGAGATTGTCATTTTAAGTGCCCACGTTTTGCTTTCAAATGAGACAGAGATTGCCATTTAAAATTGCCCACGTTTTTTCTTTCAAATGAGACCGAGTTTGCCGTTTTAAATGCCCATGTTTTGCCTTCAAATGAGACCAAGATTGTTGTTTTAATTGCCCACGTTTTTTCTTTTATATGAGACTAAGTTTACTATTTTAATTGCCCACATTTTTGCTTTCAGTTGAGACTGAGTTTTCTGTTTTAAATGCCCACGTTTTTGTTTTCAAATGAGACTGAGTTTATTGTTCTAAAAGCCCACGTTTTTTTCTTTCAAATGAGACTGAGTTTGTTGTTTTAAATGCCCACATTTTTTCTTTCAAATGAGACTAAGATTGTCGTTTTAAATGCCCACGTTTTTGCTTTCCAACGATGGACTGAGTTGCTATAGGAATCACCCACAAATTTAGCCTTTTAAATCTTAAATTCACTTGCCAGAATGCCCATGGTTTTGGTAAATAAAAATTGACTGTGTGCATGTTGAATTCCCCCACCATTTCTTTTTGCTATTCAATTCATAACTGACTTGTAGTAATGACCACGATTTCGCCTTCAAACTGTGACTGCATTTGCCCTGGAGTGATGGACTGCATTGATGTTGATTGGATACGTTTGTCTTTAATAGTTGAGTTGTTGTCGTCTGGGCACAATTGGCCACCATGTGGGCACTGTGTTTTTGCTAATTTTTCCACAGCGAATTAAATGGGTAACAGTTAGCTATATGCCTTACTATTGCTAGATTCATTGCTATGTAATGGTCGCATTAAATGACTTGATTTTTTCCAACAAATAAAATGGATAACAGTGAGTTAAATTCCTTGTTATTGCCAGATTCATTGTTATGTAATGGTCATATTAATTTCCAGAACAATTGCTACAACAATGTAAATGGCCAGCAAATTCATTCTTTGGTTTAAATGACACAGCGAGTTAAATATTAACTAACACCTTAAATGCCTTTCTATTGTTGTATTACTTGTTATGACAATAGTCATGTAAACTACCTTATTAGTGCACTTTTAATTGTCGTGTTAATGGTCATGTAATGGCCTTGTTATTTCTATATTAATTGTTAAGTAACCGCTATGTTAATTTCCTCGATAAATTGCTCCAGCCCTGCCGATAGTTAGTAGTTTCCTTCTAATATTATTAGACAGATAGTATTGTTAGTTCGGTCAATATAAACAGACTACATGCTGAGATTTAATTCTTCATAAGTGTTATAATGATAGAATTCTACTTTAAGATTGTAAATGTTGTTATTTAAGTTAATGTCTAGTTGGGTGGAGAATTTGGATTAACATAGACTTGATCGATTAGGTTGTGTTAAACATTAAAATTTGATTGGTAAGTAAGGAATGGATTGCAAATTTTAGACTTGCTGGATTGAATTTTAATTAAGGATAGAGGGCATTTAAAATTATGGTTTTAGTATTGACCACTTAGATTTGCAAAATTAATTGTATTAACGTTTATTTAGCGGATACATTATTGTCTAATTGTAACTTGACGTGCCCTGTTAGAATGGAACCCTTGTTAAAATTGAATGTAATCATAGACTAGTTAGACTGGGTGACTGGTGGGGGTGGGGACGATGTCGTGTGGGATGGAGTCACCCCTTGTCTTCATCCTCTTGTGTCTCGTCAACCTTTGTGTGGGGTAGGTATAGTCTCTCAGTCAGTATTTGGTTCCTAGATCATTGGATTTTTCTTGAGTCTTGGTCCCTTTTGTTTTGCGCCAAGGTTATTGATTCATCTATCACCCGGGGAATGGCATGATTCCTGATGAGGGGATCATGGAGCCCCCTGGGGATAGTGGCGAACGAGATATTGGCTGAAGTAGGTTCTTTTGTGTGAGTGTTGACGAGTGTGCAAGTTGCTCTTGGCACAAGGGCCAAATGCCTTCAGGCATTAGCTCCGCGCGCCTTAAGGTTCTAGTATTTTTTCATCTAGACCATGATTTCGGGATGGGGGTGTTGTCCCTTATCTTGTAGGCGTAGTCGTGTTTGCGTCGGAAGGGTAGTCGTGCTCCTTGTTATTTTGCGCATGTTTTCTAGTTGTCTTGAGCCGGTGTGTGGTGTCATAGTAACTTGTTTCCTGGACTGTGTGCTAGCATTCATCATCACTGGTGTGATTAAACTATTTTCGTCGTTGCCTTCTTTCCTCTTAACTTCTGAAAAAAAAATGAAAATAAAAATAAAAATGCTTCGCTTGTTGTCGTAATGATGGGGTCGTTACAATTATTATTAACCTAAAATACACTATGATTGTCAAAATGAATAGTAGTCAAGGCTTGAACAGAAAACCTAACTTCATCTAAGAGCCAATGAATCCAAACTACCTATGTACCTGCATTGACAGTGCCACAATACTCAGCTTCTATAATCGATAGGGAGACTACCCTATGTTTCTTGTACGACCAAACCAATGGTCTAGTACTGAATAGAAACACATATCCAAAGGTGGAATTCTGGTTATCACTATTTATTACCCAATTAGAGTTGGTGAAGCTAACTAATGAGTCTGAACTTCAACAATATTTGATACCAAGATGAGAGGTAACCTTGAGATAAAGAGCAATTATTTTGACATCTTTCCAGTTAATTTCTCGAGGATCCTGCATAAAATGATAAACCACACTAGCAACAAAGGATATGTCATTTCAATTGTAAGTGAGATAAATAAGGCTACCACTAAAAGGAGAACAACTTCTAGCAGAGGTTTTTGCAGAGAGTTTTGGTTTTATAAAATTTGGACACATTTTCAAAAAAACCTTTGCTACAACCTTCTATATTGACTGTGGAGGTTTTAGCATAGGTTATAACAGATGTTCCATATAATAAAAAACATTGAGTAGGAGAACGTTGTAGTAGAGGCTTTTTTTTGTTCTTTTATTTTCAAAATGCACCAGTGCACTCTTAACCAATCTGCCTCAATGCATACATATAAAACAAATGCATCGATGTTCTCTTAATTAACCTAACCTGGTGCGTTCATATAATAAAAACACATTAGGCTCTATATAATTATTACAAACTGGTTTCTCCCTTTTCGTTGTATGCAGAGCACTGATTCTCTTACAATTTCTACACACTGGTTCTGCATTGTTTGTATATGAAGCACCACTACTTTTTAGTTTTTGTACACCCTAATGAGTTTAAGTTATTGTCTACCCCAGTGAACTTAAGTTATCCTAATCCCAAATGAATTTAATATAGAGTGTGCCCCGATGCTTGTATAATTATTTCATACCACTGTCTATATTACCATGTTCATGAAGGGTAGTGAAATTTTGAATATTCGAGGGGAGATGTTGGTGCCATTATTTTAGTAATCTCCAGTGTGTATATTATAATTGAAGCACTGGTGCATACATTATATTTAGAGCCCCGATGCGTATAATAAAAGTAAATCACTAGTGCGTTCATTATATTTTGTGCCTCAGTGTATATTTTAAACATGAGCACCATAAAATTTTGAAACAATAAATAGTATTGTATGTTATTTCGTTTATGGAACATTTTTTTTTCTCTCAATATTTTGTAACGATGCATTATTATAATTAATGGGTACCAGTGTGTATGACACCTCAAAATGAACCACTTTTTATACTATGGCATGTACCATCTAGTGACTTCATAAGAATATAGTGCACTAATATGTATATATTTTAATTGATTTTTTTTCTTCAGAAATTTTTAATTAATCATCTCAAAATAAAATATTTTTTACAATAATATTTTTTATATTTTTGTTATTGCAATTTGATATAATTATTTCATTAATGTGTTATCCAACGAATTACACCTGTTTTATTTGTAACAATATAAATTATCGACATATTAATTATTTAACAATGCAACATTTTACAACAATTGACAATGCAACAAAATAAGAAACCCATTTTATTATATATATTCATAAGAGATCCATTGTCATACAAAAAGGGACAACATAAAAATCAACAATAACCAAATTGCGACCAATGTGTAATTGTTACACTTATTGGTAACATGTCCTCCTGCAATTGGGACAATATGTCAAGTACATTAAACAAATTCCTTGATTTTCAGAGACAAATATTCCAAAACATAAAACTTTCAATAATATTCAATTATAGTGATTTTCATTCATCAGTTTAATTGTTGTCATTGCTCGAGCTATGTGCATGCCTCATTTCTTCATCATTTGTAGAAGATATTGTACTTTGTTTATTTAACCTAATGTTTTCTTTGTCAATTTTACTTTTTATGTTTTGCCACTTCATCTTCCATCTACAAACATAAAAATAAACTACAGTAAGTATATCTATAGTTATATATAGTAGAATATACATGATTTCCTAAATAAATAAATAAAACATACCTTAGCACCAAGTATTTCATAAACAATACACATTATTTTGAAGCCATGCTTCATGCCTTCTCTCAAAATCGCCTTTGTTGGTTGCATTCCATACCTTTTTTCCTGCATGTTTAATATGCCATGGCAAAGCAAAATCGATATAATTAGTATAACGATTTCTTGTTGTTTCATTAATTATAAAACAAGGGAAGTGAAACAACATAGCTACTTACAAAATTTTCAATTAAACTTTCATACTTCAACATATACTCACAACCCATACTTAACCCAATGTTTATCAATTCATGTGCTCTCTCTTCATTGTATGTTATCACTTATTAGAAGACATCCATGGAAAACTATAAATTAATTATTTAAATATAAAGATCACAGAAAATATGAAATCTTGAGTAAGGTTGAAAACATAAATACTCAAAAAGTTTGCGATCAACCCTTTTATTTCTCGTTGTCCTATATTATGTGTTGATTGAGTTCTATTTTTTTTCTTTTCTACAACAAAACAATTGCAAATTAGTATTTCACATGATAATTAAATTCGATGTACATAAAAGAATAAATAAATGATGACATACATCTAATGCACATTGTAGTTGGGATGGCTCATTTTGTGATGCAAGCATGTTCATTTTTTTTACTATATTCTTCTACACCTTTTTGGAAACCCCTACTGGCATGTATTTGTTTTCCTCTTGTTTGTCCCTTAGAATTTTCAAAATCTCCCTGGAAAAAAAACTAGGAATTATCACATATAAAAATTATGTAATTTTTTACAAAATAAAGTATCGGTGCATATAGAAACTTAATACGCATCGAGGTTTAAACCATGCGTATACAAACTAGTGATTCAACCATATTTATACAAACTGGTATGTTATAACAATGTTGTTGTGAAATTGAAAACGTTTTACAAATTTTCGTATTCAGTCGATGATTTATGAATTAAGAAAAGAACACCTTCCTAAGTATTGTTTATTATGCAACATCGACCTATGAACATATTTAATACAGGGAAGTTTCCATATAAAAAACAATATTATTTCCATTTTAAACTCAATGGTGCTCTTTGTAAGAAAATGCGCCCCAGTGCTTATATATGTACAATGCACATTGCTGACCACGAACATATTTTTTTTTAATATTATTTCTATTTTAAATTAAGTGTTGTTGTTGACATGAAAATACGCATCGTTGTTCTTCCTATGCCTAGAGCGCATCACTAACCACAAAGGAATTTAAAAAAAATGATAGTGAAAATATGGTTTGGGATCCAATGGAATGAGTGGTTTCATTGCAACAGATAGGAAATGCCTCATATATAAATAAACAAACCCTATAATTTCTTTTGGTTAAAACAAATTCTGTTTGTGAAATATAGAAAGGGAAATCAAAAAACAATGAGGAAATTAGGGATTCCAATATCGAAGGTAACTATGAAAGCCCTTTTTGGGGGGGAATGCACTGAAAAATGTTCGAATCAAATACAATAAAAATTAATATGATTAATATAATGAAATCATATACCTGAAATTTATCCTCTACACCTTTGTATGTGACCTACAATAAATCCTTTCGAATTTTGATCTTAAAAAAAATCCACTCAATCTGAAATCTTTGGTGATAAATCTTTGTTGCACAAATATCCCTTCTAAATTTTGGCAAAAGAATGAAATAATGAATATGGTTTTCATTTATAAACAAAAAAATTGAAATTCCTGATCATTTTTTCGTTGTATATTTTAGTGCATTGATGATAAATGTGTGCTATTGTTTTCGTAAGTTACCTTTTTGGTGCACTCTATAGTGAGTAGCGCACCAGTGCAATGTGTACATATAACACATAAAATTATTTTTTGTAATAAATTTCAACGCATTGATAGTAAGTGCACACTATTTTTTTAACTTGTTTCAATCGATGCACTATCCAATTATAAACATATCAGTGTATTGTGTACATACTAACACACCAACAAACAATTTAATTTGCAAAATGCAAATGCAAACATCCACATTTAAATTTTGTGGATGTTTTTCTTTTTGGAGGCAATAAAGGAAGTTAGTCTTTGGTTATTCTGTCAATTTAATGCATTGGTGCATTTTTTTTTATAACAATGCACCAAGGAATCTTTATATGATTAATCACATCATTAGTTTATAAAAGTTATTCGAAATTTTGTTTGAGGTTAGATTGTTTTATGCTTCCTAAAATGATAGTTTTGGCTCAAATGTAGGAGAAAAAGAATTATAGTATCAAAAGGAAATTATTTAGATTCTAGCTCATCCCATATCATTGCAAGTCCTTCAAGTTTTCTCTTGCCAATTGCAATACGTCTAAGTTTTATTTATAATTCCTTTATCTAATTGAATTTATGTTGTGTATGTAGGTGTAGTTGAATAGTTGTTCATTGAATTTTGTAGGATCAAGATTCACGATCAATTTCAGATGCACAAGATAGTCTAGTTGTCCCAAAATTCTGCAATCTCTTATCGGGAGAAAGATATCACAAGTAGATGTTTGATGAAAATGGACAACTGCTTTACCCTACCAATTGTAACAATCCATCTTCCAACAATCGGCCTGGTTCAACGGTATTACAACATGAATTAAATCTCTTTTATGTAGACACCTCATAGGGTGTATGAAAAAGATGATTGGGTAATTGTATTTTTGGATTTTCAATGGAAATAATGTAAATGCATTTCTTAATTCGACATTTGTTTTATAAAGTGGCTATTTTCATGTTTATTATTGGAGAAACAATTTCCATTCTTTTAATAAATTTTTGTTATAATGTTTGAACATATTAAATGTATTATGTTACTAACATTATTGAATTAATGTTCAATATTTATACAATAGAGATTATGATGATGAGTGACCTATCTACCATCTACTATTGCACCCCACTACAATGTCAAGTTGTGAGCATGCTTCTAAATGAGCATAGTTCAGAGAAGAAGCATACTGAGAATGGTTGAAATAGCCACCTATTCAATTCCCACTATGTCCTTGGTCACGAATTCAAATCCTCTACAGTAACACTAGTTCTTCACATGTTGGGGACTAAGGAAATGATATAGAGGCCAATATGGATGATTTAGTACAAGTTACCAAATCCATGGTGAGAATGTTGTTACATGCATTCTATCAAAATGAACTAGGGTATGACGCTGATGTCGTAGACACCTTCTTCAAAAGCCTAAAATATTCTTACACCACCCCTCTGTTTGGAAAGGTGTCAAGGTCTACCCAAATAGGGACAACAATGTTACTGTACAACTTGAAAGTAATGTATGGTATGTCAAACATGTGTTTCTTGGAACTTTCGAAGTAACTAATCATTAAGTCCCCTAATTGTTTAAGGAATCTTGTCACACAATGAAGGAATAAAATGATTGATTGTATCCATGCTTAATGATAGTGTACATTTCTATTTACCACTAATTGCAAGTTACTCAAAGATAAGGTACTTTGGAGTGATAATGTCTTTCTCGGTAGCTAAGTAGAGGCAAAGAAAATGATGAAAAATATTGGGTGTTGAGTACATATCATACCACACATGTTTGAAAGATTGTATTCTATACAAAATCTAATATGCAAACAAAAAGATATGTCCAAGATGTGGGCATGACATGTACCATAAATCAAATAAAAAGAGTAAGGCACATGGTCCTCCTCATAAGATATTTAGGCACATGCCTATAATTCAAAGGATTCAAAGGATCTTATATTGCAAACGATTAGCCATGTTGTAGGGGTGGCATGCCTCACATAGAAGTGAGCCAAAAATTATGCAGATACCAACAGATTCAATAACCATGAATCATGTAGAGGATACATGGCTCGATAAATTTAAGGATTAATTATAGAGCCTACAATTGAGCATATCCATGGATGTAGTTAACCTGTATTCCCTCCAAAACCCCAACTATTCTCTTTGTCTGGTGGTATTGATCAGTAACAATATCTGCCCATGGTCTGTGAGGAATGAAAATCTTGTGTTGGCTCTTATAGTCTCAAGTAGAAGACAAGTGAAAATAATGGATGTCTACCTCCAACCATTAATTGATGAAATTAAGAAATTATGGGAAGGGATACATATATATGATGTATTTGTTAGAAAAATAGGATCACGGAGCAATAAAATAAAATGAAATGCATAAATAAAACACAGAAGATACACAATACAATAGAGACATAGATATGTGTGGTTCACCTAGTGTGGGCTACGTCCACCATATAAATTTTCAGGTCCTTCCTTTATTATTATCCAATAAATGAAGGGATACAACCTATAGAAAACCCACTGTAACTTTCTTTACTTTCTCTCATAGTCTCTGTTGGAAGGTTTACAGTTGGGAGTAAGCTTGTCATTGATGGCAAGAACAGTGATGGAAAAGATTAGCATGATCAACAACATAGTGATAATGGAAGAGGAGGAGCAACAATGAACGTTGGATCTTATTCAGAATCCCTGATGACCGTCAGATCTGTTTGTGGACAAGAAGAATGCGTAGAAGAGGAGGACAGATCTTAGGCGTTAGATCTAAGTGTAAGATCCGACCATAGTTGGATCAGGGAGAACTTGCACGTTCATTAAAGAGCATGAAGTGGTGAAATCGCGAAATGCGAAATGGTGAAATGATCCTAGCCATTGGATCAAGGTGTGATCTGGGCCATCAGATCCAGGAGGTGAATATGGCAGACCATGTAAGAAAGGAGAGTCGTGAACCATTGGATCAAGAGAACGCGTGGCGAAAAATTAGAGCACCACAAAGACTCCATTTCGGAGTTTCGTAGATCGAGAAATCCAAAGGAAAGAGGTTCAAACTCGCGATACGCGAGATCATGAAAAGATCTTGACTGTCAATACACCAAGATTCTATACCTTTGATCTAAGCTCTATCTCGGAGCTTCACCTATCACGACTTGGAGTGACGAGAACCTCCATCACAGGAATTGCGAGATGTGAATTCACGATAAGATATGGACCGTCAATACACCAAGATTCTAGACCGTTGATCTAAGCTATATCTTGGAGCTTTGCCTATCACGACTTGGAGTGATGAGAACCTCCATCACAGGAATCGCGAGATGTGAATCCACTATAATAACTGGACCGTCAATTCACCAAGAATGTGGACCGTCGATCTGAGCTCCATCTCGGAGCTTCGCCTATCGTGACTTGGAGTGACGAGAACCTTCATCACAAGAATCGCGAGATGCGAATTCACGATAAGATTTGGACCGTCAATTCACCAAGAACGTGGACCGTCAATCTGAGCTCCATCTCGGAGTTTTGCCTATCGTGACTTGGAGTGAGGAGAACCTCCATCTAAGGAACAGCGAGATTCGAGATCATGAAAAGATCTGGATCGTTGATTCATCGAGATCGTGGACTGTCGATCAGGGGCAATGAATATCATGAGTTCGCAGTGATTTTTAGCGCAGCTTGTGGTCACCGCATGTGGTCACGTGGAGGAAGGACCTAGTGCAGATGAGCTCTGCCTCAGAATTTTGGGGATCGCATTTGGGAGTGTCGAGATACTGGATCATATGAATGCCAAAATACTGAAAAGGTGAATTGTCGTTGTAACTGGTGGTCACCGCCTGTGGTCACATAGAGGAGGGAGCGAGAGCAACCAAGCTCCTTTTCAGAGCTCATGACATGGAGAGTAAAGATGTCTCATCGTAGAATCTCTGAATTGCAAAAGTGAAAAATGCATAAATCACGACAATATCCTTCAGAGTTAATCCAACGGTGCAGGTGAATCTGAGCATAATTGGAGGGCTAATCTTGCTCCTCACAGTGTAACTGCTAGAAAACATTGATGGTTTCTGCCAGAGGAGCTGAAGAGTTTCTAGGAATATTCCAATGGGATGAAGATTGGTCATAGGGGTGATTGACAGCTGGAAGAGGGTTGGAGCTTGTAGCTGAAACAAAGAGGGTGAGCTCGACTGTAACAGAGAAGACAAAGAGTCTCAACTGCCAGAGAGAAAAAGGAATCTCGGCATAACACCTAGTGATGATAGACACATGGGTTGAATCGCTAGAGGATCTGAAGAGTCTCCAGGATTCTACCAGTGAATGAAGACTATTCTTAGAGGGGATTGACAAATGGATGAGCGTTGAAGTCTGTAACTGAAACATAAGGCATAAGCTCGACTGTGCCAGAGAAGAAGAGGAGTCTCAACTTCCATAGAGGCTGAGGAATCTCAGCAGAACACCCAGTGATGCTGGACGCGTGTTGGAACCACCAGAGAAGCTGAAGAGTTGCGATGATCAGGTAGAGCACTTGAGATGTGGAGGATATCGACGTGGTGTGAGGATGCAGAGGATTGCGCACATTGCATGCACAAGGTGCACATAATCTATAAGTACATAGTACAGAGAAGAGATGTGGTTGTTGTTGCTGTCGGAGTTGCTGTGATTGTTGTTTTTGAAGGTGATTCATGCGTGAAGAAGGAGGAGAGTGCAGCAGCTGAATTGAAAAGAAGAGGAACTGTGCAGTGAATGGACATGGCGCACAGAGCATAAAAAGAAGAAGAACAGACAGCGTAAGTCATGTGTGCAGGAAGGCAGTGAGGCAGACAAAGCAACGAAATGCAACAGAACAATGATGAGTCTGGTAAGCCATTGTTGAACATTATATCACTGTAATAAGTTTCAGTAGAAAATATTTATAAAACAGGGTGGTAGGGAGGTGCTAGGGAGGACTGTTGTCCTCAGAGGTTCAAGTGGGTG
>SNQJ01S0022032.1:159361-173659 GCA_010110895.2 Picea sitchensis | reverse complement strand
CTTTCCTGTGATACACTTCAGAGCTTCAGTTCATTTCAGCAAGTTAGATAGAATGATTTATTTACTACAACACTAAGTGATTTTGGAATTGAGCATATACAGTGCGCAGCTACCTTTGAAACAAAAGACTTCCCTGGGTTGATAATTTATGTTTCACTTGGTTGTTTAAAATTAATTAAGCAATTATAGTGACCAACAGCTGCCATCTTTGGAGAATGCATTGTTCTTCTGGGCTGCAGTTTAGGTCCTCTAATTTTCAGAGTTTGCTTCTGACTGTTTCCTTGACAATTGTGATGATTTTTGCCTAAGTTAAGTCTGGCGTGGAGTCTTTGGAGTGGAAGATTCTTTTGTTTCGTTCCTTCCATATCTGACAGAGAATAAAGCCAGGGAGGAGTTTCCATATGTGATTCAGTAGAGGATTGTTGAAGGTGGTCGAGTCCCAATTCTCAATCATGTCTTTAATGTTGCTTCTGTTTTGATTGGATCAGCGCATCATTGGGGCTCCTTAGTCCTAGACCGACTAGCTGTAGTGACATCTGTTGAAAAGATGCTCTTTGGTTTCCTCTTGTTGTTGGCATAAGACGCATATTGAGGGCCCAATGAAGCCTCTTTTTCTAAGGTTGTCCCAGGTTAGGACTCTGTTGTCTACAATCAGCCAGAGGAAGGTGGACACCTTGGGCCAGAGTACCGAGTTCCAAACCTTGTTCCATATGTTTTCCTTTTCCTGGTTTTGGAAATTTCCTTGGAGGTAGTAGGCTTCTTTGAATGAGAAGTTACCAGTAGTGGAGTGCCCTCATCTTAGTATATCTAGGCCTTCTCTATGGGGGATTTTCCAGTGGCTTGCATAGTGTTGCCAAGCTTGTAGGTCAAGGTTCTCTGGGACCCCTAATTCCTGGTTAGAGGTCTTCCAGTGCCGCCATTGCAGTCGTTGCTCTTCGGGTTTCCAGAGATCCTTCACTCTTTGGGGAGTGTCTTGGTTTAGAGATTGTTTAAGGGGGGTTAACTCTTCCAGGTCATTTAGAGGTTTGATTTGTTGCCATGAGTATTGCCAAAACATAACACTTTCTCCATTTTGCACTTCCCAAAAGGCGTGATCTTGTATCAGGTCTCTGTTTTTCCATGCTATGTTCCAAATGTTAGATCCCTGTATTCTGGTATTGTGTCTAATGAGTTGGTCGACCTGCATGGAGGGAGCGTATTTCTGCCTCTAGATTTGTGCCCATAAGGTATTTGGTGTTTTTAACCACCTCCACCACATTTTGGCTCCCATTACTTGATTGAGCTTACTCGGATCTTGGAGTCCCAGACCTCCAATGCTTTTTGGCTTGCAGATCTTATCCCATCCTAATAGCACCCACTTATTGTTGGGCTGGAGGCCTTGCCAGAGAAAGTTTTGCTGGAGGTTCCTTATAGCTCTGATGATTTGCTTGGGAGCAGCTAGAGCAGTGAAAAGGTAGGTGGGAAGGGTCTGAAGGACTGATTTGAGCAGGACCAATCTGGCCAGAATGTTTAGCGTTCGGAAGGTCCAGTTGTTCAGCCTGTTGGAGATGGAAAGGAGGAGGCTACCCCAGGATATGGATTTTGCTGCCACTCCTGTTAGAGGAATGCCTAGGTATTTGGATGGAAGGGAGCTCTTGGGTATTTCGAGGAATTTGGAGATATGAAGTTGGACAACAACCGGAGTATTGAAGAAGAAGAGTTTGGATTTGTCTAGATTAAGCGTCATGCCTGACGCTTCTTTGAAATTCAAAAGGATGGAGTTGAGCTTATTTTCTTCTCTTTCCATTGGGGATTTCATGAGTAGGGTGTCATCAACAAATTTGTTGTGTGAGGGTGCTAGATGGATGTTGTGAAAAGGCAAGCCTTTGAGAGATCCTTCTTGGACCGCTGTCTTAATGGAGCATCCCAGGCCTTCCGCCATGAGAACGAACAAAAAAGGCGATAAGGGGTCCCCTTGTATGATGCCTCTAGAAGGTGAGAAGGGTCGGGAAGGGACTCCATTGACGAGGATGGAAAAGAAGGCTGAGGAGGTGAGGTTTAAGATCTAGTTCACCAAATGCTGATCAAAACCAAAAGAATTTAAAGTGGCCTGAAGGTAGTGCCAACTGGCTCTATCGAAAGATTTTGAAAGATCAATTTTTATGAGCATACCTGGAGTTTTTGTTGACTTGAGAGAGTGGATGACCTCATGAGCTAGAATAATGTTGTCCATGATTTGTCTTCCCTCTACATATCCTGCATGTTCTTTAGATATGACGAAGGGCAGAATTGGCTTGAGGCGATTTGCAACCACCTTTGTAATGATTTTGTAAATTACATTGCATAGAGAGATGGGCCTGAACTGCTTGGGATTTGTGACCCATTCTTCTTTTGGGATCAGGGTGAGAAAAGTGGCGTTGAGGGCCGGGAGGACTTGGCCTAAAGTCCGAGATTCCTCTACTACCTCCCAAACCTCTTTCCTTACTATGTCCCAACAGTGATGGAAGAAGTCGATGGTGAATCCATCCGGTCCTGGGGGCTTCCCTGGGGGCATGTATTTTATTGCTTGGTCCACTTCCTCCTGCATGATATGTCTCATTAAATTTGCATTCTGTTCAGGTGTCACCATTGAGGGTATGTGACTAGTTACTCAATTGATGGTTGCTTGCCTATCTGCCCTGGTTTCTGTTAGGAGGTCATGGTAGTACCTATTGAGCTCTGCCTCTATTTGAGTATGTTCTTTGATTGAGTTACCCTGTCCATCCTCCAGATGAGTGATTATGTTGATATGTCAGCGGTGTACCATGGTCCCATGGAAGAATTTGTGTTCCTTTCCCCCTCTTTAAGCCATTGTACTTTGGACTTTTGTCTCCATAAGATTTCTTCTTGATTTTTCCTTTCTTCTAGTTGCACTTGTAGGTGCTCTTCCTCTTTCATTAGTTCAACAGTTTGAGTCCCTGAGATGAAATTTTTTTGTATCTCCATTAATTTGTTCTCTATTTCCTGCATGCTTTGGAATATGTTTCCAAAGGTACTCTTATTCCAGTGCTTTAGAAATTGCTTGAAGTTTTTGATCCGTTGTTGGAATTTGTACATGCTTGTGCTGTGATCTATCTCTGCCTGAACCCACCATGTTTTCGCAAGCTGATGGAAGTCTAGGTGTGTGAGACAGAATTTTTCAAACCGAAAGGGTTTGTATTTGGGTATTGCCTTTGTTTCCAAGTGGAAGGCTAATGGCCAGTGGTCTGAGCCAGCTTTAGGGAGAATGAGACTTTCCATACAAAGGTCCTTTTCAATTATCTCTTCAGCTACAAGGAAGCGGTCCAGACGACAGGCTACATGTTGGTTTCCTAATCTACGGTTGGACCAGGTGAAGGTCCCATTATTGTTTTCAATATATACTAACTTTAGATGATCGATGAGGGTTCGAAACTTACCACTGTCTTGTTCCAGCCTTTTTCTCCCACCTGTTTTTTACTCCAGTGAAAAAATCATATTGTAGTCGCCTCCAATGATCCAGTTGGGTGTGGTCAATAAAGATTTGATAAGAACTAACCTCTCCATGAATTTGTCTTTTTCCTGCTAAATTTGGGGTCCATAGACGTTGGTAACGGCCCCCTCCTGATTCGAACCTTTGAGATCAAAGTGGGCTGTTATGGTGCCTATTGTAGAGAAGGGTCTGTTGAGGGTAGTGGTGTTCAGGTTCCATAATAGAGCTAGACCCCCTGAGGCCCCTGATGAGTCTGTTTGAACAAAGTCACATCCCCTCCAGATGCACTGGAAGATGATTTTAGCTTCTGCCCCTGAACATTTTGTTCCTGTATCATTAGGATATCTGGGTTTTCTTTCTTTATTCAGTCTCGAAGGATCCTTTGTTTGGATCTTCCGTTGAGTCTCTTAATGTTCTAGGTAATGATCTTCATCATAATAAGGGTGGTGTTGGGTGGAGGTATCCCTCCGAGAGACTCTGGATCTGGCATGAGTTGATCATAATATTTCTCGTCTCCTTGATCAGTTGATGCACCGTTTTGTGTCCCCTTCTTTTGTTCTCTCGTGGTATATTTTTTGAGCCTGAGCCTGAGCCTGGGTCTATTTCTATGCCCAATCGTGCCATGGATCCTGCAGTTGAGTCAAGAAATACCTTGTGTAACTTTCAGAGTTTCTCTTCAGGGAGGCCTTGCAGATTCTTTTGGTTGAGGGCTTCCTCAAGTTTTTCTAGGTCAATGCCTGCTAGATCTCAGTCATCTACCTGCATTAAGATGTCGTCTTCTCTGTCTCCTTTCTCTTCTTGGTATGTTTCCCGGTTTGTGCCTGAGGGGGAAGGAGCTTGGCTCTGACCTTTTCTTTGTTGCAGATGTTTGTGTGGATCTAGGATTTCTTCATCTTCCGGTAGCTGGTTCAGTATCTCGTCAGAGTTTTTGGTCGAGATCTTGGGCTTGGGGTCTGGGATCTACTTCCTGGTAGGGTTTTTCTTTTTAGCCATGACAGTGGTAAAGCCATCTTTTTGTGTGGTATCGCTGGCTTTGGTGGATAGCTTATTTAGAGGGCAGTCTTTGAATAGGTGTCCATGTTCATGAAATTTTCTGCAGCGGAAAGGGATATGTTCGTAGTCCAGTGTTTTTTTCCAGTCTTCATCCTGATATTCCAGGGTTACCGTCCCTGGTAGAGCCTTGGATATATTCATATAGACGTAGATTCGGGTGTATGAAGTGTATTTACTTTGCTTTGTGGCTTCTGAAGTTTTGACATAGTGACCCATTGTGTTTCCTATTCCCATGAGAATCTCCTCCAGCCAGAACTCCTGTGGCAAGGAATAGAGGCGGATCCAGACTGGTGACATTATAAAGTCCTCCTTTTCTGGGTTGAAGTGCTCTGTCCAAAATCTTAGGAATAGCCCTGCTGAGTTGTAGAAGTATGGGCCATTCTCAAAGATTTGGTCTTAGTCTTCTGGTTGTACAGGATGATTGTGAAGAAGCCTTTGGAGCTGAGTTGAACCTCATAATCACCTTTGGGGTTCCACCAATGCTTGATCCATTTTTTCAGGTCACGTTTGGATGGCTACAGTCCCAGGAATTTTCCAATGAGGGCATGCTCTTGCATGAACTGGGTGTGTTCACCCACTCGTGTTGAGCTTATTAGGTATCGCGAGGGTTTTTCCATTTGTGGGATGCATTTTCCAGGCTCCCACCCACGAGGTGATTTTGGATGAGACGTGCTGGCTTCCAACTCCATTTCCTTGCTGAGTCATTGTTCTTTGGCGAGGATCTTTTCGCACATATGCAGTGGCGGCTCGAAGGATGGTCGTTTTTCTCTTGTGCCTAATCGATCATTGGCCGTAATGTTGTTGTATGAGGGGGGTTTCCCCCCCTCTTCTGTGTTCATCTTGACGGATCAGACCAGGGGACTGTTAATGCCTGATCTTGGCAGGTGGTTTTTCGCAGAGTGGGTTGGTTCGGTCATGCAACAGGTAGAGCGGAGCTTGGAGCTAGGGTTTTCTAGAGCCAGAACTCATCCCAGTTTCACCTCTATCTCACTTATCTTAACTAAGGCCTTTGTTAACCATTTTTTGATGTAATCCCTCATTAGAGAAACCATTATTTCATTCTTGTTCTTAATTTCAAATAATTCATTATCTAATTCTCACAAATCAAGGGTTACTTGATGAATTGGGTCCTCAATGTATTCATTCTTATTTAAATATTGAACTAGCCACCTTTCTATTTCATCTTCAAAGAAATAAATTGAATCACTAAACTCATTGGCCCAGGAAAAGTTTAATGCTTCTAATTGTTCTAGTAGTTTCTCCCTCGATAAAAGTATTGCATCCATTATTAAATGTGGGCCATCTAATTCTTTGGTCAAATACAAAAGTTTCAAGACCATGTCACCCCTTTTAATGTTAATAGTATCACACTCAGATAACAACTCTCTTAGGCATTTTATTCTCTCTAGCCAACAAGCATTGATATGCTTCATGTGAACCTTAGAGGGAAGGTTTTGATCTCTTGTATGTGTCTCACTCAAACTTGAAACCTTCACTGCAAATGTTCCAACTGTTTTCTAATGGATTCCCTCATCTTTTTCTAAATATTTCTGGAGATACTCCTTAAATTGAAAGACCCTTGTTGACAAAGTAGATAAGATTTGTGCTAATTCCAAAATTTCAAGGATTAAGTCTATTATTTTCTTAATATCATCTCCAATGTATTTTCCTACAACCACTAGTAAGATAGATGAACTCTTTTATTTGGAACTGGTCTCTAGGACATCTTCAAGACTGAACATTGGTTGTATTGTAGTGATAGGCTCGACAAATAAAGGTTTTGGAATCAAACACTTTTCTAATTCCTTTATTCCTTCTTTTAAAACCAAATTTTATTTTTATATGTAAAAAATGGAATCATTCAAAGATTCTTTGGTTGCATCATGAAATTTCATGATTTTTTAGGGTCGAACCCCATGAAAATCGATTTTTTACTTCCATTTAATTGCATTTTTTTATTTTTCATGTTTACTTTTTCTATTAACAGTTTTTTGGAACTTTTGTGGTAGGTCGCATGGTGTAATTTAGCAGAATCCTCTTCAAATATTTATGTCTCTTGAGAAGCCAATTCTTCAGCAATCACCCTGGTTTCAATAAATATCTTCTTTGACAAGTCGGGTTCCTCTATCACATCATCCACTTCCATGTATTTGAGACTTTCTTCAATTTTAGGTAAGTCTTGTACCTCCTTTTGAATTTCTCTTTTTCGTTTTGTGGAAGTGTGAATAGTATGAGATTTTTTCATTTTTTTATTAGTAGGGTCCTTGTCTCCATCATCGTCTGAGTTTCCAATGGATGTCCTTCTTTGTTCTTGACCACTAGGTCAAGTTTTGGTCTTTCCTGGAGTACTTTTATGGGATACATTCGGTGAATTGGGGTTTTTATTGGTTGTCTCTCTACCCCTCTTACTATAATAGTCATTTAAGGTATATTCAATGTATGCCTCGAGAAGATTCTATTTATCTCCCCCTCCTTCAAATTGCTCATACTTACTGAAATATGAAGCATACTTGACTAAATTAATGCGTGCAAAAAATGAATATTTTGGATCAAAACCCTTGATGTCTTTGGATTCCTTAAGATTGAGTTGGTCCAATTAAACAACATACTCATCTGAATGAGAGATATGTTTGAAAAATATCTCTCCAAATCTATATGGCCATGTAATAATTTTTTTTCTCTCATTGAAAAAGTGTGCCAAGTACTTATACTGTCTACACACTTCAATGCCAAAAATTTGGTCAAACACATAGAATGGTAACAACAAGCATTTCCCCTAGAATCCATACAATCTCAGAAGACTAAATTCCTCCAAATTTTCAAAAAATCGTTTCTCGATGAGAAAGAATGCAACTTCCAATGACAACCTTGATGTGGTAGGACCATCAATCATTTTCTTAAAAGAAAATTGAATACCATTTTGGACTGCATAAAAAATATATGGGGCTTTATGTATCCATAACACAGGGTACTGGACACAGGTTGGTTCCTTTTTGAAATCAACATTTTGTACTCTTGGAAAGTACTCAAATATGTGACAGTAAATTATAATAGATTCTAAATATGAAGTCATGTATAATTTTTTGTTTTTCCTTAGGCCCCCCAACTGAAATGAAATATCATTTGAGATGATGTGAGCTCGGTCGATCATAGAATTTTCATGAATGGAATGATGGAGAATAGAAGAAATGTATTTTGAAACTAAGGCCATGGACTCTAGTCCAATTATTCAGGTGAAAATCCAGGAAAACCATTTATATGGATACTTCAAAGAGCATACCTTGACCTCAACATAATTGATGTGAATTCTCGGGCTTGTGAGGTAACTTTCAAGAAGCTCTTTTTGTACTTTTTGTTCTTTGAGAAACTCATCCACCTCTACATTCTTAAAAATCATAGTGGGGTCGAGAAGTCACAACATCCTCCTAAACACTGAAGGGGACAAAGAAATTGACAAATTTTCTTATATTTGAATGATTCCTCACTATGTATCAAACTTATCGGCACACCATAGTACCAACTCTTTTAATTCCACTACCTCTAGTACACACCTGACCAATGCAATGCCTGAACTCCATACCTTGTTCAATTCCTTCTCTATAGGGAAGAAGAAAAATACCATCTATATTCATGTGACCACTGAAATTGGTGGTATTCATGTCCAAAGGTGTTGAAAATGTCTCTAAAATACAATTCTTTCCTTTTATTTGACATGTCTTTATGTAGATTTCCATTTTTAAGAATAGGTGGTGCTCCTGTCAATATAATATTTTACTACAGGGAATTAATTTCTTTATTTATTTTACCACATATTTCCTTGGTTATCAATTTCCATATCTCTTATTTCAAAGTTTCTAGTTTGCACAGTCTATTTTTGGATTTATTGCAAATATTTTATGAAGATCATGCCAATTGATAATGATATTAGATTCACACAAGTGGCAGATGATGTGGTGGTGGGGAAGTAAATGTCATCGGGAATGAGGACATGGTATCAAGAAACATGAAAAATGGTTAAGTATGGAATTGGAAAGTGAGGAATGGAAAGTGTAATATGATGAATGCGAGATTGCGGGATGTGGGACTCTGGCATATGGAGAATGAAAAGAGACGTAAGAGGGACTCCCGCGTATGCATTGATGAAATAAGGATAAGTGTAAAAATGGTTGATTTTGTGGGTTGCGGAAGTGAGTTAGTCACTATGGAGCACGCATAAATGTGCGATACAGGTCTAGGGGAAAGGAGAATGGAATCGAAGGGGTTCCCCGTATCTGCATTCAAGAAATTGGCTTAAGTATGAAAAAGGTAAGAGGTGCATTATGCATGATGAAAAAATAGGATAGGTTCTTTTTAGTGTTGCAGGTTTGTAGGTAGAAGGAATCAAACATTGATTGGATGAGGAGTGGACTGGTCTCCTGCAATGGGACTTACGCAAAAAATAAAAAAGTGGCTAAGTGTAGGGATCGTTGGGTAAGAAAAGTAACTAATTATCCACTTGCAGGTTTTTGGGTATGCAGACTTGATGATAACTTCATACACAACCTCCATTTCAAAGGGAAAAAAGGTTAAGTATAGAATATACAAGAAACATGAGAGGAGAAAGAGAAAGAACAAGGATGTATCTATATACACTAATGTTGATCAATGAATGTAGATCAACATGCATTAATGGCTATAAAAATTTTACAATCACAATCCAAATTAAAAAAATTTGTAAAACGAAAGTTAAATGTTAAATGGAAGCTATAAATTTAAATGAGTGATACATCTCAAATTTAATTAAAAAACAAATAAATCATTATTAATGTTAATAATTAGCGTACTCATAATACATTTTATAAAATATAACAACAAAAACCACAACATTATATGAAAAACATAATATACATGAGTGATATACATATCAATATACATGTCAGACATACATCTCAACAAAATGTGGAATAAACATGACATATATACATCTCAAGTGAAATATAAAATAGTCAATATACATGCCAATTAGTACCACTACTAGTTAGGTCCACCACCAGAGCCAGATGCATTAGTGTCTCTACTAGCAAAGGTAGAGGGTCTATCAATAATAATGTCAGAAAAAATGTCAACATAAGTACACTATAAAATGTATCTCTATCAAGATCAACATGTGTAGTAGTACCCAATGTAAACATAGTGTCCAAAGAATCAAAATATTGTGACATATGCAAAGGAGGAGCAAGATCAGTGGATGATGACACATGTGGAGGAGAAGGAAAAGGATTCATGTATGGGGACATAGTGCAGGATGAGGAGGAGGATCATTGGATGGTGATGCATGTGGAGGATAAGTAGGAGGATAGGTGGATGGTGTAGACACATGTGGAGGGGGAGGAGGAGGAGGATCAGATGTGGATGGACTAGACACATGTGCAGAGTATGGAGGAGGATGATCAAACATGGATGGAGAAGAAACATGTGGAGGGGGAGGAGGAGGATAAGACATGGATGGTTCAGACACATGTGGAGGGGAAGCAATATGATCAATGGATGGTGCCAAATTATGTGGAGGAAAAACAAGAGTAGGAGGAGGACCATGTGGTGGAATATATGATGTGTATGGGTCTAGTGATGATCCAAATGGAGTAGGATCATGAGAAGGATCCCTCAACCTATCGATGAGGTTTTTGACACTGATAATATGGTGCATAAACAACATCATGTCACGAGGAAATTTTTTTCATATTGTAGAGATATTTGGTACACGTAATATGTCTCTAATTGGTGTGGTCACCGATCTTTGACTAATCATGAAACCACATAAGATATCTGCCACCTCTATCGAGTATCTCTGATCCGACTTGCATGGTATGTGGGATCTATGTACTAAAATTTTTTCCTCTTCCTCCTACATATTCTCATCCCGTTGGGGAGGATAATCCCCAACATATGTGCTAATGTATGAAAAACAATAGATAATTATAAAAATATAATTGAAACAAAATGTTACAATAAATTACATGTACATTAAATAAGACATAAAAATGTGCAACTAGATTTATCAAAACATAACAATAATGTGGTGGATTGACTTCTATAAATAGGATGTTTGAACATCCTCTCTAATCCATCCATGCGTACGAGTACTGTAAAATATTGAGGACAAGATTGTCCTCTCTAGCCAAAAAATCACATGCATCCCTACCAACTAGAGTACAATGAAAGTCTAGTGGGCCCTCTTGGGAAAAACTGCCCCCACATGTGCATACACGCATTGACCATAAGCCTAGCGAGAAATCGGGGTACTACTGGTTGAGTGGCATCAACCCTCTCAAAAAATAATGTATATAACTCTGACATGAATGGGAATAATCTTGTCCCATTTAAAATGGTGCAATAATGATTCAATGAAAAACACAACTTTCTCAAAAAAATCTCCAACCACCTAATCGATTGGGGCCTCTTCCCTAAACTATCTACATAACTCAATAAAGGGAAACTAATGTACTTCCCATCAAAGATATTGTCTGAAAATTTCAATATAATAATACACTTAAACTTAACCTCCTCTCTATGAAATGAGCATATCCGCACTTGTCCACCATGAACCTAGAATTCTAAAGAGGGAAGAATGACTAGACGGACATATCTTTTCACATATGCCAATTGGGTCTCTCCGACAACACTAGGTGGTATATAAGGGAACTGGGGCCAAGACTCCTCCCATCCTAGACAACCTAATGATGAAATAAACATCCTCCTCCATGGGCTAATACCACAAATCAGGATTGACCCTGAATGCTTGTCGACCATGATCCGAACGACAGATCAATTGTTGTAACAATGGAGAGTTCCCCATGAGTTATGTACCCTCCTCATAAAACTTGAGGAGGATAAAATCCATCAAAAAAACATGTTTCTTATGTGAAATATGGTGATGGAACAACTCCCTCTCCGTCTCTCTGGCCTCCCACTCACATACAAATGTGTATTTTATTACCCATTGTTATTGTTGATCCTCCTCTTATTGTCATTGCTTTTTATTCACATACAAATATTTTTAGGAACAGACATAAAACAAATTGAAATTATAAACCACACAAACATATAAATAACTTGTATTTAAAAAAATATAAAATTAATTTTTGTTTGCAAAAAAATGTAGAAAAGTGATCGGTGTGCCTAAAATAGAAAATACACATCATCAATGGTGCTTTATATCAGACTAATATCACTACCATGTGGTGTTGTTACTAACACACACTAGTGCACCATGTTTATTTTCGCACCACCATGTATTTTAGAGATGCATCTGATAGGATGCACCAAACCGTTAAATTGTAAACTATTCAACCTGGAATCATGCTCTTTATAGAACCATTGTGTTTGTTGTACCTAAAGGATTCTAGACTCTTTATAGAACCATTGTGCTTGTTGTAACTAAAGACACTTCTAGGTTAAATTCATTTACTGCAAATTAAGCAATACAATGTGTTAATATGAACACACTGGTGATACTGTGTTGTTTTAGCACTGACATTACCTTTTGTGGTATGTTGATTGTATAGAGCACCGGTAGTGGAGTGTCCAATGAAATGAATCAACATGCCAAATTGTTCAATATTTTCTCAGTGTGGTTCTTTCAACCACATCGGTTCATTTCGTTGAAAAAGACGCACTGATGCACTAAAATTTATGGTGCACAAAATTATTGATGCACTTTGTTAAACTGAAAGCACTAGTGCTCCAGTTCTAACAAAGCATTGACTAGTTGTTTAGTGATGTGTTGTCTTTCATAATGCACCAGAGATGAGGCCTCACAAAATATGCACCACTATGTTTATTTTTCAAACCCTATCACGGTGCCTACTGTGATATTTTATGCACATTTTATCCATGGTTATTGTCACATGCTCACGTATTTTAGTGGTGCGTCTAATAAGATGCACTGTCCTAATAGATTATGAAATATTCGACCATATGTCATGATCTTTACAGAACCAGTGTGGTGGACCTATGGGAATCTCTAGGTTAAATTGTTTTATTACAACTTAAGTGGTGCGATGGGTTACTTTTAATGCACCAATGCTACCATAATAGTGGAGCACCGATGTTTTATTCAGCGGTGCATTATGAAGCATAGAGAACCGGTCACAGGGTGTCCAATGGGATGCTCCGCTGTCCATATTTTTCTTGATGTCATTCTATTAACAACACTTGTGCATTTGGTTTAAATGTTTGCACAACTAAGTTAAATTTTATGCATCATAAATTTAGTGATTTTCTTGATTAAATGGAATGTACTGGTGTGGGTAGAAACCAAGGACGTGTTAGTTGTCAGACATCCCAAAGGAAGCACCTCTTTGTTTTTTAAATTTTTCATGGTGCACTTCCTTGAATGGAACCAATGCATACATTTATATTATATGCACTGAGGAAGTTATTACTATGAATTTTTCACAATATTCATCACATTGGGGAAAGCTAAAGCATTCAGACACACTGCATGGAATTGAAATTTTTTTTGAAAGAAATTCCAGATTTCAAGAAAAATTCAAAATTTAATTGGATGAAAATGAAAATAGGAAGGTTTCAAGCCCCCAAGAGTCATTCCCAAGTATAACCGTAGCATCTCATGTATGTTCAACACCGTGGATGTTATCATTGATAACTTGGCTCAACCAAGATTACTTCACTTGGACTATGCATATTCACCTAGAGTATACCCATACTTTGTCCCATGCTAGAAAGGAGTGACACCCTTACTTTGTGAAACTCAACTGTATACTTAGAAAATTGTTAACATTATTTAACACTTAGTCATTCTAGAATGCTACATAAAACATGCAAAACACAAGAGACATAGATATACTATGGGAAACACCAATGACACCTAATATCCAACTTGATTTTATTATATTTAGAAATAAAAAGAATACAATACAAAGAGGGAACTATTGTCACAGTTACATATATGGACAGAATACAACAAAATTTTCCAGACTTGTGAATTATTCACACCAAGACTTCCTTTTTTGTTCCTCCTTGCCTTAGCCTATGGTGCACCCCACTTATGCACCCAACCTCATACTAACTCATGTATCTTGACTTCCCACTTGCATATTCCTTCGGTTGTGTGTCTTGTGATCTTATATGGACTACAAGGGTCACCATCATGAATCATCATTTCCTTTGGGTGTGCCATGCGCCTTCACAAACCATCATGCCCAAATGAACTTTTAAATCCCTTCTTAGACTTGGCGCACCCAAATGAGTCTGTACGCCCATCAATTGTCACATCTCATGGGCCAACAGGCACCATCCTTGGGCATGATCCCCTTTCCTTGAGCTCTTCCTTGTGTTGATTGAAGTGGCTCTTTGTGAGTGTGTCGATGGGGTCATCCAACATCTCTGGCGCACCCATGCTACCAAGGGAAGATGGGTCCCTCTCCTTGGGCATGCTCCCAAGTTTCCCTATCCTTTCCCAAATGAAATCTAAGTCTCCATCATTCATCCCAAGGAAGGAAGGGTGTGTTCCGCTTTGGGTTCACACATCACCATCGTGCTCCAAGGTGGTCTTGGCCATGCCCACAAGACAATTTTTTTCCCAACCAATCACATCCTCCTTGTGCTATTCTACCTACTTGTCACTGAATATTCCCAAGGAGTGCATGCGCTCAGTGGGTGTCATGAAAGGCATTACATCCTCCCCTAATAAATTTGTTTCCACCCCGACAAATTTTGTTGTGTTATAAGCCTATATTTCATAGTATCACTTGATGATTAGAATTTCTTCCTCT
>SNQJ01S0022032.1:136575-148558 GCA_010110895.2 Picea sitchensis | reverse complement strand
TCTTCCATGGAGTCTGAGTTTGAAATGTCTATGATAGGTGAACTGTCATTTTTTCTTGGTCTGCAAATTACTCAGAGGTCTGAAGGGATGTTCATTTCACAAGAAAAATATCTAAGAGAAATGTTTCAAATGTTTCAAATGGAAGACTCTAAACCTGTGGGCACACCTATGGTTACTGGATGAAAATTAAGTAAGGATGATGAATCACCTGATGTTGATCAAAGTTCATATAGATCAATGATCGGTAGCCTACTGTACATCACAACATCTCACCCAGACATAATGCATGTTGTTGGAATGGTAGGAAGATATTAGTCTGTACCTAAATAGAGTCATTTGCTAGTTGTCAAAAGGATATTCATATATTTGAAAGAAACAATGAAGTATGTCCTATGGTATCCTAAGAATCAGATTTTTCAATTATCATCCTACTCAGATGCTGATTGGGCTAACTACATGGATGAAAGGAAAATCACAAGTGGAGGTGCGTTCTTCTTAGGAGATTATCTAGTAGCATGGTTGAGTAAAAAGAATGGTTCCATTTCTTTATCAACTACAGAGGAAGAGTACATTGCTACTTCTACCTGTTGCACTCAGGTATTATGGATGATTCAGACATTTGCAGACTTAGAGGTAAAATTCGTTGCACCGATCCCAATTCATTGTGATAACACTAGTTCCATCAGTGTGTCCAAGAATCCTGTATTCCACTCCAAGACCAAGCATATTCCCATAAAATATCATTTTCTGAGAGAGAAGGTCACCAATCAAAGTGTTCAGGTCCATTACATTCCAACCACAGAACAAATTGTAGACATCTTTACTAAACCCCTAGCCAAGACACCCTTTGAGTATCTCCGACAGAAGTTGGGTGTCATCCCGTCTCACATCTAAGAGAGTCCATACTGTTAGGGGGAGTTTGTATTGGTTGAATATCTGATACCTCCTAAACATACTGCAATAGCTCAGGGGGAGCATGTTTTTCTTTGACATTGATGTCAAAGGGGGAGAAAAGGAGTGGTCAAGGAGTGGTCTAGACTGGATGCTATAGTTGGAGGTCCAAACAGATTAGCGCAACCATTCAGGGTTTCCATCAATGCCAAAGGGGGAGATTGTTGGAATTTTTTTTTACAGGCAGCATATTTTTGTCATTGATGGCAAGTTCAGAGTAAGAATAGATGGCAAAAGAGGATCAAAGTAATCTCAGGAGGAATTAGAACAGAGGATTGTTGGCATGGTTACAATATCAGCAGACATGCAGGCAAGGAAGAACAACAATGATCAAAAGGAAAGATCGAAGCATTGTTTAGACTCCATTTCGGAGTTTCGGATACCGAGAGTTGGAGATGTTAAGGAGCCTCACGATAGGAGTCCCAAAGTGGAAAAATGTGAAATGATAATATGATGTTGGTCTGACTCCATATCAGAGTTATGGCTACCGGGATTTCGAAGACCTGGAGATGGAGATGTCAAGGACTCTCATAGCAGGAGTCCCGAACTCGCGATATGTGAAATCGTGAAATCACCTTGGCCGTCAGATCAAGGTTTGATCTGGACCATTGATCCAACTCCATTTCGGAGTTTCGGATACTGGGAGATGGAGGAGTCAAGTGTCGAGACTCCTCTTCACAGGAGTCCTGAAGTTGTGAAGTGTGAAAAGATGAAAAGATGACCTGAATCCATTTCGTAGTTTCGCAGATCGGGACTTGAAGGTGTCGAGAAATTTCACATCAAGAATGCCAAAATCGTGATATGCGAAATTGCGAAGTGATTTAGGCCGACAGATCCAAGAGGTGAATGTGGCAGACCACATTAGAAAGGACAGGTGGAAGACTATGACACGTGGCATGATCAGACAATGACAAGTGTCAAGTTGTTTTGGCATTTCAGGCCACTGGAAATCACAATTCTGAGTGACACATGGAAACCACTTGGGTCACGACACATCATCGAGTGACGCAAGACTGACCTCACTACGGGATTTTTTCCTTTGGGATTTTTAACTCCATCACTCCCCCAAAGTCCCGAAGGATGAAGTCCCGGGGCAGAGGATAGCCATCCGATCACCACGATTCGTGGACCATTGATCTGGATATCGAAGAGCTGTAGAGAAGAGCTCGAGTCGGCAAGCTCCATTTCAGAGTTTCATGGATTGGGCAATGGAGCGTAAAGAAATCCTCACATCAAGGATGCTAAAATGCTGAATTGCGAAATCGCGAGAGGACTTTATGGATAAGCTCTCGGACACTGATGGTGGTCACATGGTCGAGAGCTGGAGAGTAGAGTTATAGAAGCCAAGCTCTATTTTGGAGATCGTGACATCGAGAGTCGAGAAGATTCATCACGGAATCTCAAAAATGTGAAAGTACAAAATATGCTTTTGGTATAGGTTGTAGTCACAGCTGTTGGTCACATTGACAAAATATGGGAGAAGGAGCTAGTGCAGACAAGCTCCTTTTCAGAGTTTCAGGGATCAGGACATGGAGTGTAACAAAATCCTCACCACGATGATCCCGAAAGGATGAATTGCGAAATGATGAAATAAGCGTGAGACCCATCACTTATGATCCAACGGCACAGGTTATTTAGGAATATGATCGAAGGGCTACTGTTTCTCTTCACAGTTAATCAATCAGTGGTGATTCATTTGCTGAAGTGGTCTTTGGAGGTTCACAGTGTAACTGCTAGAAACCATTGATGGTTTCTGCTAGAGGACTTGAAGAGACTTCTGTGTGATTTCTAGAGGAGCTGAAGAGTCTCTAGGAATCTGCCAGTGGAATGAAGACTATTCATGGAGGCAATTGAGACAGCGATGAGCGTTGAAGCCTGTAACTGCAACATAGAGGATAAACTCGACTAGGACAAAAGAAGACAAAGGGTCTTGACTGTTGGACAGGCTAAGGAATCTCAACATAACACTCAGTGATGATGGGCACATGGATTTAACAGCCAGAGAAGCTGAAGAGTTGCAATAATGAATAGGCAAAGCATTCCACATGAAGAGCATGCAGAAACATTATGCACAGGGGATGCAGAAGGTGCACAAAGACTATAAGAAGGTAGAAGAAAGAAGAGATGGGGGTTGTTGTTGAGAGGGCTTCTGGAGTGTAGAAGGAGGAGTGTGTAGAAGCTAAAATACAATAGAGTAATGGTGCATTAAAGGGACATGGAATATAGTGTAGAAATGGAGAAGGAAATAAAGTGCAGAGAAGTGTGCAGAAGACACTGATGCAGACAGAGCAATGCAGAGTAGCAGAACATTGATGAGACTGGTAAGCCATTAAAGAACTTGATATCGCTGTAATAAGTTTAGTAACAAAGATTTATATTTAAGGGTGGTAGGGAGGTGCTAGGGAGGACTGTAGTCCTCAAAGGTTCAAGTGGGTGCTTGAACACAGAAAGTTGTAGCTTCAATCTGGTTGTAGCTAGAGAAACCAGGGTGGCAGGGTGGTGCAAGGGAGAACTGTTGTTCTTTGTTTTATAGGTTGGTGCCTGTATGATTGGAAGTTGGTGCTTCCATCCAGTTGGTGTTGGAACACTTGGGGAGTTGGTGCTTCCTTCTAGTTGGTGCTAGAGAAACCAGGGAGTTGGTGCTTCCTTCTAGTTGGTGCTAGAGAAACCAGAGAGTTGGTGCTCTCAGCAAGTGGTAGCTTGCAAAATAGAGGTGGTAGCCTCATTATGAGTTGGTGCTCATATGTATGATAATGTAAAGATTGTAAAGATTATTTATCATATAAAGAAGAAAAGGTTTTTACCCTTTATGGGTTTCCTCAGGAAATATCTGTCTCTGTGTATCTCATATGTGTGACTGATGCTGAATGTGATACTGTTTATTTCCTTGCACTATTGTGGTTGTCATTGAGTACTTTGTAAAGAGTTTAAAATAAGCATGATTGTTTAAGCACGGTAACATTTGATTCACCCCCCCCCCCTCTCAGTTGTACAACACTAGAACCATACTGAAATTAGAGTATATGGATGTGAATTTCCACCATACAGACTACCAAAATATCTCTCTGTTTGGATCTTTGCATTGGAATATATCAGGCATATGGTAAACTCTGATGAAATTCATTTTGTATCAATCAAGAAGAGACAACAACTCAGAATCAAGACACAAATTGGTTCTTTCATATGCAACAACAAAGCTATGAGAGAAGAGGCAGACAACCTCTTGAAACAGATGAACTTCACTTAGAGTTTGACATGGAATTATGACCCATTTGGTGTCATCTCAGAGCTCAGGGTCAAATAAAAGAGAACTCCTTATTCTCGGGTACACAAGACTGAGGTAGAAAAGTATATGAATCTGACAGATTGGAAAGAAAATATATTGCTGGAAATAGAAGAACAACCTCCCCATGTCACTACTTCACATACCATCACACCTCAAGTACAAACAAAAAAGAGATCAAGGAAATAGGTTTCCCCTTCATTCACAGAGTTGTCAGTTGAAGATTTTCAAGTTTACAGGAAGAGGGATGAAACTAGTCACACACCAGATCTACTTAAAGAAGGAGAAATGCAGTCCACCATAGTCATTGAGGAACCACATTCCTCAACATTATCAGGTAGCCAGTTCATAGTATCCACATCTTCATCCAAAAAACAAACAGACACTACTCTATCAGTCGAGTCTTCCCATGAGCCAACAAGGTCAAATATCTTTGACAAATACAAACAGATCAAGTTGAGGAATGAAATCCTAAACATAAGTACATATGCCTAGTTCTTGAAGCAGACCTCTACTCCCCAGCATATAATACTATTAGTATTTGACACTAATAAGGGGAGAATGAAAATGGCATTCTAACAAGCACAAGTCCCTCATCCCCAGACAACTGTTGATTACAAGAAGAATTCATTTGAGTTTTATGTGAAGGAGGTCCATCCAGTGGACCAAATGGAAATGCACATACAAACAGGGGAGATGATATTCTCCACTCTAACAAACAACTCATTGATTGCTTCAAAATTGCAGGTGTCTCTGAATAACATCCAATCCCAATTGAAGCTGGAGAATATATCATCTTTGGCCAAAGACAATAAGATCAAATACCTACAAGATTTGTTGATAAATATTGGGTATGGCCCATAGAATGTTAAGGTAGCTGAAGAATTGTTGAAGAAAAAAATGTTGATATAACATCCTTGAGAAAGAGACTGAAGCTTCCATCCACTGAAGATTCACAAGAAAAGGAGGTGGCTGAAATTGAAGGCCGCAAAGAGGAGATGTTGAAGCCGATCATGGAGAAGAATGCATAGATTAGAGAGATGGAGGTTGAAATGGAAAAATTGATCAAAGAGAAAGAACAAAGTGTGTAGATGGCTATTATTCCACTGGATATAGTCCCTCTGATAGGAGTTAGGAAAGTAGAAGCATCTACAACAATAGAGATTTGATCAGTTATCCCAGTGCAAGTTACAGATGCTTCTGAGAATCTTGTGAATTCTATGGAAGACATGTCCCTTCAAGGGGAGGAGATCAAAAAGTTGCAAGAAAAAGTAAAAAACCTCTAATACCTAAATTCTATGTTCTAGTCCAGCTATCATGTGTAAATGCATAAGTCTTAGAGACTCAGTCAACAACTACAGCAGTTGTAGAAGGAGACTGTCATGGCCAAGACCTTATATGAGGCCAAGAAAAACATCTGGGTGGATATCAACAAATCTATGGAATAAATATGGCCATTCATAAAAATCATCTTTGAGAAACATGAACTGGTACAAAAAGCCAGAGAAGCAATTGACAAAATAAGAGAAGACCTAGGAAAAATACCTACAGAGGCCACTGAGATCATCATATTCCTAAACTCCAAAAACAAGCAAGAGTTAGAAGCAATGGAGATTGAAGACAGGACAAAGACCATCCTTGAGGTCAAGAAGGTATTGACCAAGAAAGGATTGATGTTGCAGCTAGAGGAGAAGGCTCAGGTGATGGACATTGGAGTTCATAGATTTTTCAGCAAGATTGAAGTACAACAGAAGAAGGGCCTCCCTGGACTTCTAGTACTCAATGACAATATAATCACTTTGTCATATTACAAGAAGAAGATCAATACAATGGAAAAAGATGGTTTCAAGTTTGAAGGTATACAGGGAAGCATTACAGGAAAATATTTCTTAGAAACATTACAGTTGGACTTGACCATCGAGCATGAGATAAAACATATTTGTATCACCAATCCCACGTTTCCATCCCTAGTAAAAAGAGATGGGAAGATTTTTGTTCTTTACTTGAGTAAATGTAATTTTGAGGTTTGATTCAGCATGGAGAAGACATTCAATTCAAAGATAATGAGTCACCAATTACATCCACATAATCAACACCAAGGATTTGAGGAGATCAACATAATTCCTATATTTTTGTAATTTGAGATCTAATTAGTTAGATATTTTCTTCATAATATCTTGGTCATTTATGATAGGATCATATGTAAATTATTGTATAAATACTTCTTCCTTCGAAGTATTGAGGGTTGATTTTTGCACTCAATAGCTATTGTGTAAACTTTTCAAAGGATCGACCAGTAACAAAACATGCTCATTTACAGGATTCTTGTGTCAAATTGTTGGTGATGTCTCTCTTTCTCTATTAAATGTTTTCTTATTCTCTGTGATCATTTATGTATTTCAGTTTCTAATCATTAAAAGGAAGTCAATAGAAAATAATTTATCTTGTATACTCTGTCTCTAGTCTTTGAATTTTCTATATGTTTTTCATATGATATTGAGTAAGGGAATTCTTAGCTTCTCCTTTTATTAGTGGAGTCTCACACCTTTTCTTCCTTATTCACCTCATTTAATCTCAATAGATCCAACAATTTTACTACCTTTCCCTATGAATAAAACCTCATAAAAAGATGAATTTGATTCTTATATTTAATACAGACTCCATAGACCAATGGAAATTTAGTGCATTCCTTCAATCAACTTTTACAAACAAAAAAACAAATTAGGACTATCATAACTAGCCTAATATTCAAAACTTAAACAAAGCTAAATTTTATAGAGAGATCCCTCTATGAAACTGGCAGGGCTAGATCCCAGTTTCAAAATTGGTTTTGATAGTTACCTCTGTCAATTTCTTCTACCCTTGACAACCTCTTGGAATTATAGAGTGATAACACATTTCACTTGCGATCCATAGTGACCTCTGTCAAATTCTCAAATCATGTCCTCATATTTCCACAAGGACTCACATCTCTCCCAACTATCCTTTTCATCATCTTTTTCCTTCCAATGGAAAACGTACTCATGCACTTGACCTCTACTCAGTCCCAAGATGAGATGCACCAAAATATTCTCTATCTCCAACTATGGATTATTTGAAACCATGGATGGTTGTTGGAATAGGGGAATACCCAGGGTTCAATGCTTCAACAGCGCACCAACAAAACCCTAACTACCAACCCTTTCAGAAACACCTGGGAAGTAGATGAAGTCTCACCCGAGGTAGAGGCAGGGGGGGTTGCAGGACTCAGGTGTCTACAACCAATCTGGGACACAGTTTTGTGATTAAAACACTTATCATAGCACTTAGAAAACAATATGCATTAGTTCATGAGTCTCATTCACATCGCAGATTAAACCCTTATTACAAATCAGTGCAGTAACAATAAAGATCAAGCAGTTTCGATCACTTAGCATATAGCATTAGCTCAGATCTAGAATTCATTCATCTTTAATACCATTAAGCACTAAGAGATAACATCATATGCATTCATCATACATTATAACAACAACACTAAGCAGATAAACAACACTATTCACATCGCACAAAGCACATAAAGACATAGGATAGATGTGGTTCACCCCAGTGTGGGGCTACGTCCATCAACTTCTTCTTCTTCTTTATTAGTATTCAATATTATTAGATTATGTCTCTCCTGTGAAAAAATCCACAGAGACAAACTCCGCAAAGGATAGGAGATCTACGCGCTATGCACTAGATCCTCCTTCCCAAATTACGTCAAGGCATAGAGCCAACTCCTTATTAGCATAAAGCCTCACTCTACACAATTTGTTTTCACAAATAAACTTACAACCTCTTGCACTCAGCTTTGCAAAAATTAATGTATTCTTGCACTAAGCCAACATTAACACTTACAGCATATTGTGCACATATCCAACCTTGCTTCTTACAAGGCTTAGCTACATATTTATACATTTACAAAAAGGACTAATCATGAGTAAACCCATGGGTCGAAATCCCATAACCCTTTACATAAACCCTAGTAAACCCTTTTAAGGGTTCACAATCCCATAAAACAAGTGAGATCCCATGATCTCAGCTCTTCCTAGGTGCTCCATCTTCGACCAGATTGTCGAAATCCCAAAAGTGGTCAAACATGACCAATGTTTCCTCAAAACTTGGTCAAGGGTCAACAAGTCCCCAACACTCACCTGTGACTCATCCCGAGTCACTTAGATCTGGGAAACGCTCTTTCAAAGGCCTTGATCTTAGCTCGGGCTACCTCGACTTGCTGCTTCGCCAGAGCCTCCTACTCGACGAATTACTAAATCATTTTCTCTGTAACAGGCCCTTCTAGGCATTGTTCCACTGTCGTAACCACTTGGTTTAGATGCGATCCTTGTCCTTCAATCTCTTCAAAAATTGTGTAGGCTTCATCCTGCACCAACTGTAGTATCTATGTAACTTCCATGACTCTACTCTGGATGGTAGTAATCTACTATTTCACTACACGTTGCTCCTGTGATCTCTTCATTCGCTCAACCACAGTGAGTAGCTTCATCTATGCCTGCATGGTGGATGCTTGTTGGTGTGCCTCTTATAGTTGTGCTTCTAGTTTCCTCATCTCTGGATCTTCTACGAGGTGTTCATAGTTTTGTGTACTTTGATCACTCAACTGCTTACATTCTGAGGTGAGGGCCCTAATCCTTCCAACTTTTCTCTTAGCGGCTTCCTCCCTCTAATCACACACTTCTTGCGGAGTACTCGACACTACTTGGATATATAACTCCATTATCCTTGCTTGAAGTTGTTGAATGGCCTCAGTGAGATTCCCCACTTGAATCTCGGATGACTCTCATTCCTCCTGTGCCAATCCTGGCATAGAGAGAAGTTATTTAGTCACCATTTCTTTGACCGCAGTCTGCTCTGTGAGAAGTTGGTATTTTTCTTTATGTATCTTTTCTTTGTCCTCCTAAAAAATCGCCCAAATTTCATATTTCTCCTTCTCATAGGTGATTACGCAAGACTATGCAACTTGTAGTTACTCTAAGAACTCCTCCTTTTCTTGTTTCAAGACTTTTGTAGATTGTTCCTTTTCTTCTTGGACTCGCTGAAGCTGAGCCTATGTTGCATCTACTAGTCTTCGTAATTGGGCGGGCTCATCCCCCATTTCTTCAATATTTGATGAAGAAGGCATAGTATGTACTGCACGACTCTAATGGATGGCTTGTTGTATCTCCTTCAGCTCCTTCTCGATTCTTTCGTACAACGTTTCCTTCTTTGCTCCATATCACTACAAGATATCCTCTGAAGCATCCTCTGTGACTATGATGATTAGATCGACGTCATCCTCTGTGAGCATGGCCTTCATCTTGGGCTTACTGGCGCATGTCTTCTTTCTTGCTGAAGGTATCTCTAGAGAAGCCTTCCTTTTCTGCAAAGTATCTATTCCAACAGGTGGATCCTAAGGTGGTGTAGTGTCTCCTTCTTCTTGCGTGTCTCCATCATCCCCTCCTCCTTGTCTATTTCCTTGGTTTTATCCTCCTCCTTCTGGCGAGCCAGATCCATCTTCTACAGAGGCATTGTTCTCCTCATCAATTTCTATATGCTGGACTTATACCTTTTTCTTCTTTTTCTTTGCGTTTCTCTGCCTGATATGCTCAACCCGGGTGACCAAGGGGCTTCCTATGATGTCTACGTCAGAGAAATCTGCATCTTCAACCGTTGCAAGGAACTTCGATGACCATTCTTTCGTGATCTCCTCCATGTCTTTGTCGGTTATCTTATAATAGGAATGTAACTCCAACTTTCTCTCATCCTTGTGCGCAGTGATATAGATAAAGTGTCAATCTGCACAGAACTTCGCTAGCAGTCTGTACTGGTGCAATGTTTTCGGTGTCATGCGTGGAAATGACTCAATAGCACACTTCAGGTGTTGGTAGTAGGCATGGAACACAACGTTTAACTACCACTACTTCGACATGTCATTCGTATACCACAAGGTGGAGAACCTTGTGGCCAATGTCTCCGATGGCTCAAATTATAGAAATGTCGCTCCTTCCAGCATCTGCCAAGCAACAAATGTGATCAATACAAGTAACTGGCTAAAATGGAATTCATACCCCTGATCCTGTGCTTCGCGAAAGTCTTTATTGAGCTCGTTGATGAGGTAACTCACCCAGTTCATTTTCATCCCCTCCTCGCACTTCCCAGTGAGGTATACTACGAACCAAGCGACCTGTGTCAGATTATTCTTTTTGACGAGCTTTCCATCTATAATTTGGCAAGGGAGGTGCACTGCACCATCATGGATAGAGGCTACCTTGTAGCCTCTCTTTCTCTTTTCTACATCGTCGTAATCCTCCTTTATGCACTGTGCCAGGGAGCAATCTGAAGTCTTCCCTGGGTAGAACTATTGAGGGTCCGGTCCCTGCATGCTTAGTACTGTAATCAAGTGGATTAGCTCCAGATCAACAATAATGCACCTGTTGAGCCACATATATCCTCCATGGTATCACAAAAAGAGGATTTTAATGCAAGCGTTAACCTCCTGATGTCAACCAAAGTGAGGGATCTTCATTACATTCAATATCATGGGCTGTGCTAGCTCTTTAATCCATGGCTGGGAGACTATGCATGGCTTCTTCCTAGTCATCTTCATCAAATACCTATGGAGTGTGAGCATGGCATAGTTCTTTCTGTCTCCGAGATTAAAGTCGTTTTCATATTTCTGTGGTGAGGAGTTTCGAAGTTATTTGCTGGACAATCCATAGTTGGTGTCATTTTGTCATCAATGTTTCTAATCTGAATCAGGATTCATCATCAAGACTAATCATCAATTTGAGAGATTCCTGATCTTCATCCATTAATAGTATATATGTAGCACAATATAAGATAACCAGGTCAACTATCTATAAACCCTATTTGCAGAGCTGAATAAAAATAGAAAACAATTTCATTACTAATAATAATATATCGTAACTAATNTAAATGAATATAAATACATAATTAAAATCTAGGGTTAGAATGGGTTTTAATTTCATTATATTAATTACTAGCACAGCCTCTAACTCGCATATGGAGAACACCGAAAGGTATCAGAAAGACATGAAATGAAACGCATGGGTAGCTAGAAAATGAAATGCACTGGAAGTCAGAACATGAAATGCTTGGATAGTTGAAGAAATCTAAAAGTGGTATTCTCAAAAGTTAATCATTTAAACGTGGAAATCATATAGTGCTACAGTAATTTCTTAATATGATTAGGTAAATGTTAAAAAGTAAACAAGTTAACAGATGCATTCAGAAATACAAGGAAGTTATGAAGACTAAATCACATTCATTGATTTGGGAGGACGACTAAGAATATGCCAGCATCTTCAATTGTTAACCATCATATTAGAATTTTAGATTAAAAGATGATTAATTGTGCCCATTGCCAATAGGTGTACGCCTTTCGGCGTAATTAGTATTTTTTTCTAAACTCTAATTTATATCCAAGATATAGAGCTTAATGAACTTAATAAATTAACGATAATTACTAATAATTACTAATATATCATAACTGATTTTATGTGTTGATATATCTAAATATGTATATAGGTCGAGGGTTTCTAATAGTTTGTTTAATAGTGTTTCAATTATTTTTTGTAAATATAAATCTAGGGTTAGATTTATATTGAGTTTCATTATATTATATTAATTATTAATATTTCTAAATGATTGTATATTATTTGAAACTCTATTTGATATTTAAGATTTAGTGGAATTACTAGATTATAGAAAAGT
>SNQJ01S0022032.1:121169-136478 GCA_010110895.2 Picea sitchensis | reverse complement strand
GTATGTATGTATGTATGTATGTATGTATGTATGTATGTATGTATGAATCAAGGGTTAGGGATTTAATGTGCTATTGAGTAGTATGGGTTAATTTATGATTTAGTTTTGAGGTGATTAGGATGTATTGAATATTAATATATAAAGTGTCATATGATTAGGGTATATATATCTTAATTAGTGATATATATAGTAATAAGTTTTTATAATTAGAATTTTGTGGTAGGTATTACATGGTTAGTTAGACCTATAAACCTAGTTACTAACTCAAAATTAGAACATAAAGAAGCTAGGAAAAGGAGAAGGAAAGTTTCATACTTGATTTGATCTATGAGGGTCCCTAAGTTGGTTGATTAATGGGTGCCAAAATCTTCTCACCTCAATGCCACCGTCTCTGTTCATATTGTTAGGGTGCTTGATTATTTCTAGAGTTTCTCTTAAGCGTCTCTTGTAGTAATGATCCTCTTTTGCTAGTATCTTAGTATCCTCAAGGAAAACATGATTTTTGGTTTTGAGTGAGTGTTCTTCTAAGGCTGAAGTGCAAGTGCGTTCATTCCTAATGTTTGCTTCATGTTCCTTAATCCTTACCTGAAATGATCGTCCAGTTTCCCCAATGTAACACTTACCACATGAACAAGAGACCTTGTCGATGCCTTTTCCTTGTTGCTGGTCTATAGGGTCCTTTACAGACTTCATTCTTCGTCTGATAGTAATTAGGGGTTTGAAGGAGGTTACAATTTCTTATCCATTGCCTTTTTGATGTCTCTATCTCTATATCCAATGTTCTTAAGGACCCTGTTTAAGTGGTCTATCTCCTCCTCTAGATGTTTGGGATCTATCCCAACTGGGTTCCAACTATGCGTATCCCCTTTAGGATGCATGCAATGATCAACATGTATTCAAAATCACGTAGGATGTTGTTGTGGTTAACCATGCCAGCCAAAGGCAGTATATAATATGGCAAGAATGATGAGATCTGCTTCGTGTTAGCCAGATCATCGTGATGATTACTTCACTTCTCAGTCGCGGGGTTAGCACAGCTAGATGATACCCAGTCAAAGGGGATGCTTGTAGTCCCCTAATCGATGACGCCTGTATTCCTATAGAAAATTTTCTATCATCCATTATCTTCATAAGGATCTCCCCAACAGATATCTCTAACACCCTAGGTTCACTCGACATTCACACTTGTAGACAAATAGATTGGGTAGGTGGATGGATAAGCGAGGTAATACAATGGATGGCGAGGTCTAGAAATCACAACATGATATACAATTTATTCTCTGGTAGCTTGGATAATCACGAGTGGAAAAAAGTGGTCCCGATGTAGTGACACAACACCCCTACCTCAGAAGGTAATGCTCAACCTCCCGGTCTTAGTATTGTTCTTAATCTCCCCTTTGAGCATGATTGACTCTTTGATTCCCCGTAGGAATATCCAACACACACATGTTTCCATAGGTCCTTTCCAGAAGTTATGCCTGCGCAAACGAGAACAAGGAGTTAACCTCTGCTCCTTATGACCAACTAATGAAACCACAGTCTTCACCCGAAAAGGTATTTTGGGTTTCATGACTTTTCAATCCCTGATGTGAGTCCCTCTGACTCCGTCAATCCTCGAAACCCTGAAAAGGGTTAATGTTTCTTTGGATACTCCCTTAAGTCTCCACCATATGACCTCAGTCATGTCTTGGGGTCCACCTCCGAGCGCATTAGGATTTCGCGACTCGTGAGTTCATGAAAAAACACTTCCCTTTTTCCCCGAAGTCTGAACTCGTGACTTCTTTGTTACGGATCGATGGTCTAGCTCCTTTCACGATCTAACAGTCTAGATCTTGTAAGTATTTCACAAATCATTCTTTCACAATTCTTTCCTTCTAGTTCCAACTTTCTCCACAACCCCGAATTCTGAAATGACGAAACTCGAACACAAGATCAACGACCCTTGTTGATCCATATCTAATGACTAATCTCCCTCCTGATATTATGAGTGATTAAGGTATCCCTCCTTATACTTCTCGCTGATCCATTGGATCCAACGGTCCATGGAACTTCAATGATTCTCCATCTGAGAATTTCAAGCATTCGTTCGATTTCTTGATAACTCCTCACCAAATAGTTTGTCGTATTTTCCTCCTGAACTTAATTCTGCGAGGTGATTTCCATCCTCGTTCCTCCTTCAAGTTATTCAAAGTCTTTATCCTTCCTGAACTTGACTTTGCTACTACAAACTCAAGATGTTTAAGGTTTTCTTGCACGCACTCCTTACGACATTCACAATAACCACTGGCTATTAGACACTTCTAACTCTGTGCACTTATTGCAACAACAGTTCTTCAACCTTTCTCCTTGGTTGGAAAATTCTAAGACTTCAACTGTCCTGCGCACACCTTGCACAACTCTCTACTATTCTTTCACTTCTGCTGGTATAAGAAAAATGGTATCTCTCCTGAGATTTTCTGATATGAAACTCAGAAAACCTGTCAACGCACTCCTTGCAGACTTTCACTGCACTCCTTGTGATATTTCTTAGGAAAATAAAAAATTAAAACTTATACTTATCCTCACACATAATTCATACATTCAACATGAAATCATGAGCATACATACACACATAGCATTGAAACAAATGCATAACAAAGAATATAACTCAATTGTAAACATACCATTTAATAGATGTAAACAACAACCATGACAACACCATGAAATGGAATCAAAGCATCCTTGTATTAATTCCAGTGCTCCTGTACATGGGTTCAATAGAAACATCTATATGCTTATACAACCTTCTACAATATCTGTCCTTATACTCTCCTATTCTCTTACTCTGCAGCCTACAATTACAATGAGAATAATCCTACAATACAATACATGCGAGGGAGCTTTCTAGATTTTTCTCTCCTACAACTCTAGCTATCTAATCGAAATTAAAAGCAATATACTTTACAATCATTACAATTAAATGCCTCCATATCTGACAAATGAGAGCAATGCTCAAGATCTATTTTACAATCTTCAAAACATAAATGTGAATACATCCTCCTAGTTGTAACATTAATGCTCCATCTTTTGAAATTCAAAATATATTCAAAATGTGCGCTGGTGCATTTCTAACTGTCCTTCTCTTTTGAGATTGCTTTTCTGGCTTGCTTACGATTCTCCTGCATCATACTCCCTTGGCTAAAAATTTCATGAACTCCTATTCATGAGCTCCTGCACCATTTGTCCGTGTTTCTGGATATTTTCTTCACTTTCCCAACTAGCATCTTCAATCGAGTGTCCCTTCCATTTTACCAAGTATTCAAAATACGTCCTTCTTTGGGTCTTTTTGTTAACTCTAATCAATGATCTTTTCCATCTGTGGCCTTTCAGCTACAGGCATCTGTCTGACCCACTGAACTTTTTTCTGACTCTCTTCTCCCGTTTCATCTTCTCTGTAAGGATACAGATCCGCTATGTTGAATATGGGTGAAATTCCCACACCATCTGGAAGTTATATCTCATAAGCATTTGCCTCAAATTTCCTCAAGATTTTACACAGCCCTATCTTTTTCATCTTCAGCTTGTTGTATGTTCCTCTTGGGAATATTTATTTTCTTAGATGTGCTAAAACTAAATCTCCCACTTCAAGTTCAAGTTCTCTTCTATGCTGATTTGCTCTGCGCTTATATTCCTGGTTGGAATTCTACAATCGCTCCTTAATCTTGTTGTGAATCTCTTGCATCTCTGTTGCAAAATCCTATGCTCCAACACTTCTGAACTCAATCTTCTCTAAGTCTCTCAACTGAGATATTCCTCTTGGCTGCATTCCATACATTATCTAAAATGGGCTCTATCCTGTGCTTCTATTAGGTGAATCATTATATACAATTTTTTCTTGTGGCAGAATCTGATCCCACTGACTATGATGTTCAGCTACTAAGCTCCTCAATAAGTCTCCTAAGCTTCGATTCACTACCTCAGTTTGTCCATCCGTCCGAGGGTGATATGCTGAGATAAAAGATATATGTTCCCAGCTTCTTCCATAATGTCCTCCAGAAATGACCAATAAATTTGGTATCTCGCTCTAAAAAAATACTCTTGGGTAAGCCATGAAGTCTAACAACTTCTTTGAAAAACAGATTTGCAACGTGTGTTGCATCACTAGTTTTCTGACATGGAATAAAATGTGCCATTTTTTAGAATCTATCGACTACCATGAATATGGAATCACAACCTCTCTGTGTCCTCGGTAGTCCTAACACAAAATCCATGCTCACCACATCCCACAACCTCTCTGGTACTGGAAATGGTTGATACAATCTTGTATTCTGTCTTTTCCCCTTTGCGTGTTGGAAAATCCTGCTTCTGTTGACAAAATTCTTGACATCTGTCCTCATCCCTGGCCAATAATATAAAATTTTTAGTTTCGCAAATGTTTTTTCATGGACGAAATGTCCAACCAATCCTCCACTATGTTTTTCCTTCAAAAGATTCTCTCTCATAGAACTCTTTGGAATACAAAACTAATTTCCTTTGAATAATAGTCCATCCTTAATCAAATACTCAATCCATTGGCTTCTGTCTCTCAGAATAGGATTCTCACATGCTTCATAAGCATCCTTGAAATCTGAATCATCTCTGTACATATCCTTAATGCTATTAAAACCTAAGGTCTTCACACAAAACTCTTGCAGAATCAAACATTTCTTTCTCAATGCATCAACAACCTTGTTAGCAGTTCCAGAAATGTTCTTTATAGCAAAAGTAAAGTTTTGCATAAATTCAACCCATTTTGCATGTTTCTGGTTTAGTTTCTCCTGTCAAGTTATGAATTGTAAAGCATGGTTGTCGCTATACAAGACAAACTCTTCCAGAACCAAGTAATGCCTCCATTTCTTCAATGCCTATATGACCACATAAAAATCTTTGTCATACGTTGAATACTTCATTTTTGTCTCGTTCAACTTCTCACCAAAGTATGCAATTGGTCTATTGTCTTGACTTAAGACTTCACCAATCGTGAATCCACTTGCATCACATCTGACTTGGAATGTTTTGCTGAAATATGGAAGAATTAGAATTGGTTGTCCAGTTATCTTTTCCTTCAACAACTTGAAACTTTTCTATGCTTCCTATGTCCAATGAAAAGATTTATGCCTTTTCTTGACTATGTCCATCATTGGTGCACTAATCCCACTAAATTTTTTGAAGACATTTCTGTAAAAACTGGCTAATCCATGGAAGCTTTTGACTTCAAAGATATTCCTCAGTGATGACCAATCTCTAATTGCTTTTATTTTCTCTGAATCCATCTTCAGCTCATTCGAAGAGATCACTAACCCCAAATAATTGAGTTCCTTCTTCATGAAAGATGACTTCTTCAAATTAATCAGCAACTTCTCTTGTTGCAACCTCCTCATCACTAGAGTTAGGTGTCTCAAATGTTCTNCAAGATACACAATTACAAATTCTCCAATGGAATCTTTCAAGACTTCGTTCATCAATCTCATGAAAGTACTTGGTGCATTCTTCAAACCAAACGGCATGACAAACCATTCATGTAACCCTTCATTCATCTTGAATTTTGTCTTCCATTGATCACCTTCCCTCATTCTAATCTGATGATATCCACTTTTCAAAACATTTTTTGAAAAAAACTTTGTTCCACTCAAGCAATCCATCAAGTCATCCATCCTTGGTAAAGGAAATCTATAACTGATGGTGATTTTTTTTATAGCCCTTGAGTCTGTACACATTCTCCATCCACCATCTTTCTTTGGACTTAAAACTGTTGGCGCGATGCATGGACTCGAGCTTTCTTTGACCAATCCCTTGTCCATCAAATCTTGGACTTACTTCTTGAATTCTTCATTCTCCTGCAGCGTCAATATATACATTGCTTTGTTTGGAAAACTCACCCCTGGTATAAGGTCAATGTGATGGCTTATACTCCTGATGGGCGGTAACGAACAAGGTAAATCATCCACCACTATATTAGCAAAATTCTCCAACAGTTCTTGAATTTCCTCCAGTAGATCGTCTATTGAAGTACTTGTTAAGATGACTATAGGTTTCCTTACCACAACAAACTGCATGTATTTATATTTATTAAATTCCTCCAGAAGTTCCTTCCCACTCATGAGAAGTATAGTATTGCTTGTTTTTGCTTTCACCTTTTTGTCTTCAATTGGCAACAACATATGTGTTCTACCATTCTTCTCCAAGGTGTATGTGTTCTTTATTCCGTCATGAACAACATTTATGTCATATTGCCACGGTATCCCCAACAAAATATGACAGACATCCATGGGAATGACATCACATAATATTTCATCCTTATAACCTCCTATTTTAAATTCAACTAAACATTGTTCAGTGACTATTACCTGATGTCTTTTTTGCAACCATGAAACCTTGTATGGGCTTGGATGTGAAACTGTCTCTAATTCTAGCCTCTCCACCATTTATGTGGATACTAGATTATCTAAACTTTCGATGTTCACTATTACCTTGCATACCCTATCCTTGGTCTTGCAAGTAGTTCTGAACAAACTGTTTCTATGGATGGGATTCTCTATCTCCTTCTCTGGTTTCAAGAGAATTGTTTTCATCATTAATGATCTTCCGCCTTCTGCATCTACTGCCTCAACATTTATCCTTTACACTTATGAAATGTGATCTTCTCCTCTATATCTTTTCCTATCGGGACATTCAAAATATTTGTGTCTGATTTTTCCATAGACAAAACACTTTATCTCACCTCCTCTGCCTCTTCCTCTTCCTCTTGCTCGCAGAAAAGTATTTCTATCGATATATTGTTTTCCCTGTGAACTTCCTCCTCTTTCAAGGTGATTATGAGGTTTCTTCTCTTTTTCCTTGGGCTTATGCACTTTGTCTTGGGAAACTATCTTGCCTCTACTTTGGCTTCTACCTCTGCCCCTTTGACCTTGCTTTCGGGACAATTTTTCTTCCGCCTTCAGAGCAATTTGATAAACATCTTCCACATTTCTAATCGTCACCATGCTCATCTCATATTGAATTTCATATCTCAGACCACTCATATATCTGGCGACCTTTTCATCATCACTCTCACGATGACCAACCCTAATGTTTAACCTATAAAACTCTTCAGTGTATTCCTTCATTGTCATCCCTTTTTGTCTCAAATTTTGCATTCTCTAAAACATATTAATTTGGTAATCTATGGGTATAAACTTGGCTTTCATATTTGCAACCATATTATCCTAGCTTTTGATTCTTTGCTTTCCCTTGCAATGCCTATCAACCTGTAGTTCATCCCACCACAATGATGCATGCCCTTTAAGTCTAGTGATATCATGTTTAACTTTCTTGTCTTCTTCGACATCCTCATAGTTGAAGTATTTATCTAGAGATCTAAACCAATATAGTAGCTCCTCAACATCTAAGTTTCCTTTGTACATTGGGATATCCATATTTTATTTGGCCCCTATTCTTGCAACAACTCTGAAGAGGCATTCTTCTGCAACATCTTCGGCTGCAACTTCTTCTTCATCAGGTCTAGCTCCATTTTCATTCTCAGATTCACTGACGTCTCCAACATCAGTTGTCTGTTTTTGTGCTGTATCCATAGCATATAATCGAGCACAAAGTTCTCTCGTTTCCCTTTCCACATCTAGATTGGACATAAGTCTTTATTGATGTCTTCTTGGCGGCATTGTTTCAATCTGTTCCATGCAGAATTCAATAACAACTTTCCTTCTGTCTCCCTTGCTTATAGAAAACAATGATTACAAGCTCTGATACCACCTGACACAACACCCCTACTTCAACAGGTTCTGCTCGACCTCTCGGTCTAAGGATCATTTTTAATCTCCCCTTTGAATCTGATTGACTCTTTGGTTCTCCATAGGAATCTCCAACACACACATGTTTCCACATGTCCTTTCCAGAAGTTATGCCTGCGTGAATGGGCACAAGGCGTTAACCTGCGCTCCTCGTGACCAACTAATGCGACCACAGTCTTCACTTGAAAAGGTATTTCGGGTTTTGCGACTTCGTGATCCCTGATGTGAGTCCCTTTGACTCCATCAATCCTCAAAACCCCAAAAAGGTCTAACAGTTCTTTGGCTCCTCCCTTAAGTCTTCACCATATGACCTCCGTCACGTCTTGGGGTCCACCTCCGAGCGCGTCGGGATTTTGTGACTCGTGAGTTCATGGAACAACACTTACCTTTTTCCTTGAAGTCTGAACTCGTGAATTCTTTGTTGCGGATCGACGATCCACCTACTTTCATGGTCTAACAGTATAGATCCTATCAGGATTTCATGAATCGTGCTTTCGTGATTCTTTCCTTCTCGTTCCAAATTTATCCACAACCCTGAATTCTGAAATGATGAAAATCAAACATGAGATCAATGACCCTTGTTGATCTAGATCTAACAACTAATCTCCCTCCTGAGCTTGTGAGTGCTTAAGGTCTCCCTCCTTATCCTTCTTGTTGATCCACCAGATCCAACGATCCATGGAACTTTGATGATTCTCCCTCTGAGAATTTCAACCATTCATTCGATTGCTTGATAAATCCTGGCCAAACAGTTTGGTATATTTTCCTCCTGAACTTAATTCTGTGAGTTGATTTCCAACCTCGTTCCTCCTTCGAGTTCTTCGAAGTCTCTATCCTTCCTAAGATTGAATTCGCTGCTACAAACTCAAGACGTCTAATGTTTTCTTTCACGCACTCATAGTGACATTCACAATGAGCACTAGCTATTCAACACTTCTAACTATGTGCACTTCTTGCAACAACAGTTCTTCAACCTTTCTCCTTGGTTGGCAAAGTCTAAGACTTCAACTGGCTGTGCACACCTTGCATGGCTCTGTGCTATACTTTCACTTCTGTTGGTATAAGAACAATGGTATCTCCCCTAATCTTTTCTGAGATGAAACTCAGAAAACCTGTCAATGCACTCCTTGCGGACTTTCGCTTGACTCCTTGTGGGATTTCTTAGGAAGAGAAACAATTGAAACTTATACTTCTCCTCACACATACTTCATACATTCAACATGAAATCATGAGCATACATACACACATAGCATTGAAACAAATGCATAATAGACAATATAACTCAACTGTAAACATACCATTCAATAGATGTAAACAACAACCATGACAACACCATGAAATGGAATCAAATCATTCTTGTATTAATTCCAGTGCTCATGTACATGGGTTCAATAGAAACAATTATATGCTTATACAAACTTCCACAATCTCTATCCTTCTACTCTCCTATTCTCTTGCTCTATAGCCTACAATTACAATGAGAATAATCCTACAATACAATACATGCGAGGGAGATTTCTAGAGTTTTCCCTCCTACAATTCTGGCTATCCAATCAAAATTAAAAGCTATCTACTTTACATTCATTACAATTAAATGCCTCCATATCCAACAGATGAGAGAAACACTCAATATCTGTTTTAAAATCTTCAAAACATAAATGTGAATACATCCTCCTAGCTGTAACATTAATGCTCCGTCTTTTGAAATTCAAAATGTCTTCAAAATGTGCGTTGGTGCATTTCCAACTGTATTTCGCTTTTGCGATTTCTTTGTTGGATTGATTATGATGCTCCTGCATCACACATCGTCTGACGGGTTAAATAAGCAAGAGTCATAACAGATTCCTCCAACTAGAAGGACTGTGACCATCATTGTGAATCCATCTGTTATGGCGCAGTCTCAATGGTCCATTCGTTCATAACTGTGTTTTCTAGCCGTTCTGGGGTGTCATTCTAATGGTCGGGGCACCTCCAACGGTCACATAGCTTCGTCACGGTGAAGTCCCATTTTGCGTGGTTCTGTTATTTCGGTGAGGTTAAGGTTTTATAGATCTTCTTCTTGCGAAGTCTTCCTTTTTTTCTCTGTAGCTTCCTGTATTTTTTCTATCTTATATTTATTCTTATTGAGATTCCTGGACTTATTTCCTGTGTTTTGAGCTTCTTTAACAATTTTTGGAATCCTCTTTCCATTTGTATTCTTATTCTCTCCTAGTGAAAGGAATTCGCACTGCTGATGCGCTCTTACAGATTCTGAGGTTAATGTCCCTTCTCTTACCATTTTTGGGGTGGCTATACTTCTTTCCTACATGGACAAGTTCTTCAATCCTTCCTACATTCTTTCAACTTCGACAACTAATTCTCTTGTCCTATGTTGCTTCAACTTATCCTATTGTTATTCTATTAGTTGCTCTATTTTTCTGGTTATGAAGTCCCTTAGTTCTTGTTTTTTCTATTCTTTAGCTTCCTCCTCTATTTTCCTTCTGATATGATCCTTCTCAATCCAATTCTTTCCTAATGAAAGTGAAAAAGGGGCATCGTTCTCAACAAATTTAATGACTTCAAATTCTTCTTCATTTGATGTTTCATGAACAATCATAGGTATATTAGTAACTCTTCCACATAGGGTTATCATATTTCCTTTAAACAAGCCTATCCTTCCCAATGAAGGTACCATAGCAGGCTTTCCCAAAATTTCCCAAGTGCTTTTTGGCATAATATTGACGTGTGTTTCTTCATCCAATACATAGTGTATGTCGAAGTCTTCTATTCTTGTAACTATGCGTTGTTTTTCTTTCAGGATCTCTAGTAAACTAGTGTCTCTGTGATCATCCATTACTTCTTTTAACTATAATAACATATTCTATGACTCTTTCTCTTTATGATTCTCCAACTTACTCTTAGCCTCTTGACTTTCATCATATTTTTCTTGTCTTGTGTTCATATTTTCAACTTTAGTAATATTTCTTGGACAATCCTCAACCTCATGACCAATAAATTTACAATAAAGAAAAATAGGACCTGTACCAGGGCATTCCTTAGCAAGATGTCCCGGTCTTCTGCAATTATAACACAGTGTCAATCCTCTCTTTCTTTTAAATGATCCCACACCTTTCCTGTACTACGAAATGGGATCAGAGTGCTGGACCTGCAATCTGCAAACAATATTTCTAGGTTCCTGCATCCACTTATTAGTCCAAAAATTATTTCTATGTATAAGAATAACATATATTTATATATTCAGATGAATTCTTTCTTCTAACTGTGCCCTACCATTAAGACTAGGAAATAATCTATCAAACATACCTAGATTCATGCTTTTGAAGAAAAAATTTCCACTTATCTTACCCTTACCAGAGCACAAATATTTAAGAAATTACATATTTTCTTCAGATCAGGTTTATTTCTTAGCACAGAGATTCGTAAGTCAATTAGAATATTGTGCATTATAGAAGCAGATCTATGCACATAGCTTTCTCTTTTCTTCAGTTCCCAGCAATCACAGTTTTAGGTCCCGACAATAGAACCATTTGTTGGCACAGGGGCAGACCCAGGGTTCAATGCTTCAACAACGCACCAACAAAACCCTAACTACCGACCCTTTTGGCAACACCTTCGAAGCAGATGAATTCTCACCCGAGGTAGAGGCAGGGGGGGTTGCAGGACTCAGGTGTCTACAACCAACATGGTACATAGATATGTGATTACAACACTTAGCAGAGAACTTAGACAACAATATGCATTAGTTCATGAGTCTCATTCACATTGTAGATTAAACCCTTATTACATATCAACGCAGTAACAATAAAGATCAAACACTTTCAATCACTTAGTACATAGCATTATCTCATATCTAGCATTCATTCATCTTTAATACCATTAAGCACTAAACAATAACATCAGATGAATTCATCATACATTATAATAACAACACTAAGAAGATAAACAACACTATTCACATAACACAAAGCACATCAAGACATAGGATAAACATGGTTCACCCCAGTGTGGGGCTACATCCACAAACTTCTTCTTCTTCGTTATTACTCTTCAATCTTCTTACATTCAATTTCTCTTGCACACAAATCCACAGAGCCAAAATCAACAGAGGACAGGAGATATGCACACTACGCACCAGATCCTCCTTCCCAAAATTAGGTCAAGGCACATAGCCAACTCCTTATTAGCACATAGCCTCAATATACATAGTTTGTTTGCACAAAGAAACTTACAACCCCTTGCACTCAACTCTGCAAACCTTAACATATTCTTGCACTAAGCCAACACTAACACTTACAACATATTGTGCACTGTAATGTCCCTTTCCAAATAAGATCTCCAGAGAGGAGGCTTAATGGTCTAAACCGCTCCATTAGACTATAGCCAGGGCCAAAGAGGGGTAAACAGGGTTACTAGAGGTCACTCGAGTCACAGGTGTTATATTCGGAAGTGACATTGAGCTAAAAAGGGTTAAAAGTGCTCTTAATTCATTATGAGATAAAAATAGAAGTCAACAGTCAATTAGGGTTTGAGCATGATTTAGGGTTTTGGAAATATATAAAGGAAGGGTCAGCAACCTAATTCATTATTACGTAGACTATGATTTGTCATTGAGGAGAAGAGGCGCATCTCAAGAGAGATAGTTTAGTGGATTCCAAGAGGAAGACAGCAGTGGATGATTTCAGTGTTGAGACACACCCTAGTCACTGGGAAGATCATTCAGGTCTTCCATCATTCTTCAGTAACAGTTACACATTGTTCAACATCAAGGGTGTATTCATCCAGAGTGAGGGTGCAACTTCTGAGGGGTTTTTAGTCGACTTATCCCATCCAAGGAGAATTTTGAGATTTCCCTTTGACCCATTTGAGAGGAGGGCAAGCCACATATTTTTCATGGTACCTCATCAGATTTCGATGGAGGAATCAACTGGGATGCATTTTCTAGACTTGGACGTGCAACATTTTTGGCGGGCACATTTGGGGTTCCAGAGTGAGCATCAGACCAGATTCAGGGAAACCCTTGTGACACATTTCCCACTAGACCAAGGCGGTCGTTTTGAGACATATATTATCTGATTCTGATGGTGGAATCACTAGGACATATTTTTCCAGAAGAAGAGGGGTGCATTCCCCTAGGGGTATCCATCTGAGGTCCAGATTCACCAACAGAGGGGTTCGATAGATACCAGTACTGAGGAATAGAGCAGGGTACATCATTGGGGACAATTTCCAGGCCATTCTGAGAAGTATAGATCCTAGGTCCAACTTTCCAAACACCCAACAATTATCGTCAGAGCTACCATAGTCCCAGTGCATTCACTTATTCCGCAATGTTCCCATATTCCGGGTATTATGTTTTAGTTGCCTATTTGTATTCTGGGTAAGATCCTTTGTCTATTGATCTAGTCAAGTATTGTCAGTTTATTCAACCGCATTCGTCCATTTTGTAATCCACAGAGATATCATAATACAAAATTTGTAGTCCTTTGTCGCATTTATTATTTGTATGATCATTTATATGTTGTAAACCATTGATCCTACACACACATTAGCAATGTTTCCTAGACTAGCCAAGTCAGGAACATTACATTGGTGTCAGAGATTTATTCCTACCAGCCTGTGACTAAAGACAATGAGTGCAACAGAAGACCTAGAGGGTCGTGAACACATAGGTGACAAATATGTCACTTATAGCAGGCATAGGGAAAGGAGGCATAGGCCTGATTTTCCCTCTTTTCCTCCTAGCTCAGAGGAAGAGGAAGAGGAACACAGAGAAGTAGAGAGAAGGGCAGAGCGTGAGGTTGAGCGTGAGGCAGGGAGGATGCTAGGAGACAGATATGAGAGACCAGAGGGAAGTGGCAAGGCCCTCATAGATCCAGAGACAACTTCCATGCAGGTTATCAATGATATGTTAGCTAGTCACTAGACCATGTCTCAGTCCTTGACACAAGTGGTTGATATATTGGCTAGAGTGGGCACCCTAAACACACAATTCCCACATGCATCATAGGGGAACTCAAGAGCAGGCAGTGGACCCCAGTCACCCTCTCACACATACACCTCTACGAGTAGGATTCCTAGACCCTTGTTTCCCAGTTTCCAAAGGGCACCCCTTGTAGCAACACCGCCACTGATAGCAGAGAGGCCACCCACTCATGCAGACAACATTGCAGAGTATAGGAGGGACTACACAACATTGATTAGTTACTTCCATCAGGAGATGACCTTAGTCGAGTATTGTGGACTCAGACTCGGGAAATTCCCCAAAGAGCCACAGAGGGGAGGACCACAACAACAGTAGGGGCATATCCTCGATTTCATCCAAAAATTTGGGAAAATCACCATCCCTTCTTTCGACGGATTGTCCAAATATGCCGCTAGAGCTTGGGTACAGAAGCTAGACACATATTACAAGATCAACTAGATGACCAAGATAGAGGCTATCAGTTTCGTGACCTTACACTTGGATGGTGAGGCACACGAGTGGTGGTATCATGGACTGGTGACATTGGGTCACAATCGCATCACCTCCTATAGGGAGCTTACAGATAGGCTCATGGACAGGTTTGACAGGAAGGATCCGGAGATACACTTCAGGGGTCTAGCCCAGTTGAGACAAATTGGCACAGCAAAGGTGTTCATCACAGAGTTTCAACGGGTAGTCATGGCAATGATAGATATATCAGAGCCCAGGCTGATCATGCTATTCATAGAAGGACTCACAGAGCCTTTGAGAGGATGGGTGAAGGCATACAGGCCTCCAAATTTGCAGGATGCCATCCTTCGCACTCGAGATCTGGCAGAATCAGTGCCAAAGACTAAAAATTTCTCCAAACCATGTGTGCCCTAGAGGGATCATGACAGGAATCCATTCGAGAGAGAATGGAAGGGCAAGGAGAAGTTGGATGATGAGACTAGGTGAGAGCTTATGAGGAAGAATATTTTCTTCAGCTGTAAAGATCCTTGGGTCCTTGGCCACATGTGCATGGGCAAGGGAGAGATTCATTATATTGAGGTAGCAATAGATAACATGGATAGTGAGGAGGAGGATAAGGACAGTGGATCCACTAGTTTAGATGAGGATTCAACACCACCAGAGGAGAAACCTCCCCGTAGACCACAGACATCGGTAGGAGCCCATCCTCCAGTAGTCCCACAACCGACAAAGCAGGCTAACAGGAGGAAACCAGCAAAGGGAGGAGTTATAGCAACCCTTTTTGGTGTTCCAAGGTATGATACCCTCTGTATCGAAGGGATTATTTAGGGGCAACAAAAAATTTCCCTGATATATAGTGGGGACACCCACAACTTCATCGACGCTTCACTAGTATCAAGACGGGCACCTCAAACAGAGGAGTTTGAGGGGTTTGATGTTGCGGTAGAAGATGGCCACACAGTGGAGTGTCTAGATAGAGTTCCAAACTTAGAGATGGAGTTAGGAAACTACACAGTGAGAGACACATTTTATGTGGTTGACCTATCAGACACATATGTGGTGTTAGGAGTT
>SNQJ01S0022032.1:101824-121119 GCA_010110895.2 Picea sitchensis | reverse complement strand
GGTTGACCTATCAGACACATATGTGGTGTTAGGAGTTCAGTGGATGATTACCTTGGGAAAAATCACTACCAACTACCAAACCTTGGAAATAGGATTCAGACATCAGGATGGGAAGAAGGTTGTTCTAAGAGGTATTTCAACAAGAGCACCTAGGATAGTTTCATCCAAGAGGATGGAGAGGTTATTCATACATGGGGAGGTAGCATATGATGCATAATGCTTGATCACTACTCAGAAGGATTCAGAAGGTTGACAAAAGTATCATCGAGAGATCACGAATTTATTGGGATGACATCAGCAGGTCTTTGAGGCAATTACACCAGAGAGACCACCTGACAGGGGGTTTGAGAACACCATTGAGTTGGAGGAGGGGGGAAAACCTATTATCACCCTCCCCTATCATCATCCTAGGAGGTTCAAGGATGAGATAGAGAAGGCAATCAAGGAATTGTTGGCAATGGGACACATCAGACCGAGAAGCAGCCCATTTTATTCTTCAGTTGTCTTAGTTCTGAAGAAGGATGGCACCATGAGGATTTTCATTGATTACCAAGCCTTGAACAAGAAAACCATCAAGAACCAGTACCCTATCCCACGCATTGACAAGTTGATGGATGAACTGCATGGGGCAGTTTTCTTCTCAAAAATTGATCTGCACTCTGGATATCATCAGATCAACATCCGAAAGCAGGACACAAAGAAGATGGAATTTCAATTTGATTTTGGACACTTCGAGTTCCTAGTTAAGCCATTTGGGCTAACCAATGCACCCACTGCATTCCATTCTTGCATGAACCATATATTCAGGGATCAGTTAACGAAATTAGTCTTGGTTTTCTTCGATGACATCTTGATCTATAGCTGGTCATGGCAAGAACATATGAGGCACCTAGATGAGGTATTGAGCATCATGGAGGCACATTCATTATATGCCAAAGATTACAAGTGTGAGTTTGGTATGACATAGATGATTTAATTAGGCCACATCATCAATGCACAGGGGGTACAGGTGCACTAAGAGAAGATCAGGGCCATTCTGGATTGGTCGATGCTCAGGAACGTGATAAATTGAGGAGCTTCTTTGGGATGTGCATTTATTACAGGCAGTTTGTCCGATGTTTTTCTCAACTTGGAGCACTACTGACAGATCTTACCAAGCATGGGGCCTTCATATGGACCGAGAAATCATATGAAGCCTTTGATCACATGAAGGAATTCATGGGAACTTGTCTAGTGTTGGCACTACCAGATTTCACCTTTCCATTTGTACTAGAGTGTGACGCATCTGGCGAAGGGATCAATGCAATTTTGATGCAGGGAGGACACCCCATTATATTTGAGAGCCAGAAGCTTAGTCAACATGAGAGTTTTTACTCCATTTATGACAAGGAAATGTTGGCAATCATGCATTCCTTGACAAAGTTCAAACAACATTTGGTGGGCAACAAATTCATGGTCAAGACCGATCACAACAGTTTGAAGTATTTCCTTGATCAGAAGGACCTCAGTGAGAGCCAACAAAAATGGGTGATGAATGCACATGCATTCGAATTTGAAATAAAGTATGTCAAGGGGAAGAAGAACATTATGGCCGATGCACTATCGAGGAGACCTGCAACATGTTCTTTGATGGAGATTTCAGCAGATTGGAAATCCCACTTGTTAGTGGAATATTCCAAGAACAAGTTCGTTTGTGAGGCGATGGATGGGAAAATACAAGATGACTAGTATGGGTTCATTGACGATGTCATATTTTACAAGCATGGAGTCTACTTGGTTCCATATTCAGGGCTCAAGAAGAAGATCCTCATCGCAGTTCATGATTCACCTCTAGCAGGCCATCAGGGGTTTTTCAAAACCTATAGAAAGATCATAGAGAGGTTCTCATGGAAGGGCATCAAATAGGACGTTATGAGACACGTTAGTGAGTGTGTGACTTGCCATCAGAACAAGTCAGAGCATGCTCTTCTAGTAAGGCTATTTCAGCCACTCCCCATCCAGAGAAAAAATGGGAGAGTATATCTATGGACTTCATCATAGGTCTACCCAAGGTCTAAGGTAAGGACTGTATCTATGTAGTGGTTGACATATTGACCAAGTTTGCTCACTTCTATGCCATACCGACAGAGTACATCATAGTTTAGGTATCCAATCTTTTCTTCGGGGAGGTCTTCAGACTTCATGGGTTGCGGAAGAACATCGTCAGTGACAGGGACAGTCTGTTCATAGGGACATTTTGGAGAGAGTTGTTTCGGTTGGTGGGAACAGAGTTGACACCTAGCACCAGATATCACCCTCAAACAGATGGGCAGATCGATATTGTCAACAAGTGGGTTGAAGGGTATTTGAGGAACTATGTAGGAGGACAACAGAGAAAGTGGGTAAAGTGGTTACATTTAGGAGAACATTGCTACAACACCACCTTCCACATGTCCATTGGTATGACACCCTTCCGAGCATTGTGCGGATATGATGCTCCCACTTTGGTAGAATTGGTCTTCAGGGACAACAGAGCTCCCAAGTCCAAGGGTTGGATCATAGAGAGTCACGATATTCTCAATCTATTGAAAGATAACCTGCAGATGACGCAAAACCGACAAAAGATAAGTGCGGATAGGCACAGGATAGAGCACAGATTTGAGGTTGCACATTTGGTTTTCTTGAGACTCCAACCCTACAGACAGTAATATCTGAAGAAGAGTGGGGCTGAGAAGCTCAAGCCCATATTTTATGGTCCTTATAGGATCATGCACCGAGTAGGCGAGGTTGCTTACGAGCTAGAGCTTCTAGAGGGGAGCAAGATTCATAACATGTTCCACGTGTCTTGCCTAAAAAAGGCAGTGGGACAATTCATTAGCACATCAGAGGAGCTTCCCTCGTTGGATGAGGAGGGACAGTTGGAGTTAGTTCTGGAGGAGGTTTTGGAGTTCCAAGAGAGGAAACTAAGGAGAAGGGTCATGGGAGAGTGCTTGATCAGATGGAGAGGGCTTCCAGTAGAGGACAATACTTGGGAAAGAGAGCAGGTGTTGCAACACCCTGAACTGGTATTGCTTGACAACAAGAAATTTTTGGAAGGGAGGACTGTAATTTCCCTTTCCAAATAGGATCTCCAGAGAGGAGGCATAATGGTCTAAACTTCCCTGTTAGACTATAGCCAGGGCCAAATAGGGGTAAACATGGTTACTAGAGGTCACTTCAGTCACATGTGTTATATTCGGAAAGTGACATTGAGCTAAAAAGGGTTAAAAGTGATTTTAAGTCATTATGAGCTAAAAATAGAAGTCAAAAGTGAATTAGGGTTTCAACATGATTTAGGTTTTTAGAAATATATTAAAGAAGGGTTAGCGACCTAATTCATTATTATGCATATTATGACTTGTCATTGAGGAGAAGAAACACATCTCAAGAGAGATAGTTTAGTGGATTCCAGGAGGAAGATACCAGTGGTTGATTTCGGTATTTAGAGACACACCCTATTCACTAGGAAGATCATTCAAGTCTTCCATCATTCTTCAACAGTAGTTACATAGTGTTCAACATCAAGGGCGCATTCATCCAGAGTGAGGGTGCAATTTCTAAGGGTGTTTTTAGTCGACTTATCCCATCCAGGGAGAATTTCAAAATTTCCCTCTGACCCATTTGAGAGGAGGGCAAGGCACATATTTTCCCTGGTACCTCATCATATTCTGATAGAGGAATCAACTGGGATGCATTTTCTAGACTTGGATGTGCAACACTTTTGGCAGTCACATTTGGGGTTCTAGAGTGAGCATCAGACTAGATTTAGGGAAACCCTTCCGACCCATTTCCCAGTAGACCAAGGCGGTCATTTTGAGACATATCTCATCCAATTATAACAGTGGAATCACTAGGACACATTTTTCTAGAAGAAGAGGGGTGCATTTCCCCAGGGGTATCCATTTGGGGTCCATATTCATCAGCAGAGGGGTCCAACATATACCAGTACTAAGGGATAGAGCAGGGTGCATCATTGGGGATAGTTTCCAGGCCATTCCAAGAAGTATAGCTCCCAGGGAAAACTTTCCAGACTCCCAACAGTTACCGTCAGAGATGCCATAGTCCCAATGCAACCATTAATTCCATAGTGATCCCATATTCCGGGTATTATCTTTTAGTTTCTTATTTGTATTCCGGCTAAGATCCTTTGTCTATTGATCTAGTCGAGTATTTTCAGTTTATTTAGCTGCATTCAACCATTTTGTAATCCACAGAGATATCATAGTAAAAACTTTGCAGTCCTTTGTCGCATTTATTATTTGTATGATCATTTATATGTTGTAAACCATTGATCCTACATACACATTAGAAACGTTTCCTAGACTAGCCAAGTTAGGAACATTACATGCACATAGCCAACCTTGCTTCTTACATCGCTTAGTTACTTATTTATAAATTTACAAAAAGGCCTAATCATGGGTAAACCCATGGGCTGACATCCCATAACCCTTTACATAAAACCTAGTAAACCCTTTGCTGGGTCCACAATCCCACAAAACAAGTGAGATCCCGTGATCTTAGATCTGGATGGGCACTCCATATTCAACCATCCTGTCAAAATCCCAAAAGTGGTCAAACATGACCAATGTTTCCTCAAAACTTGGTCAAGGGCCAACAATGGTGCTTTGGATGACTCAACTCAACTTGGGTCATTTGGGTCCCTTTGCCTTGATTTCAACTAGATAATGTGTAAGACCGGATGAATAGTTTTCATGTGGAATGACAACTTCAATTTGTAGGTGACTTTGCCAATCTTCTCAAGAACTTTGAATAGTCCTTCATACCTCCGCACAAGAGATGGAACCATTAATTTAGGTGGTGAGAACATATGTCTTATCAACTTGAGTAAGACCAAATATGCTACTTAGATTTTTGTGTCGCACCTACTATGATCTTCCCATTACTTCATTATTCAAGTGTGTGCAAGCTATCTCCAACCTAGCATGCTAACTCTTCATGAAACCCATGACTTGTGGATTCAATCCATAGTAGCTATTGGGACATGATTTTTGGGCCCGTTTTGGGAACTACGCAGTGTGCACAAAAGAAGGAAAGACAATTGGCACACTTTCAGGGATTAGCGCACACAAAATAAGGAATACCATTGGAAGCTGTTAGGAATTTTGGTCCATTTAAAAGATCTAAGCCCTATTGTAATTGTATAAATATGTAAGGTATTTGGGATAGAAGAGAGGCATGAAGGTAGGAAACAAAGTAAGTAGCAAAGAGTGATGAAGAGATAGGAGAGTGACAAGGGAATTTTGTGTGCCTGAGACATGATATATGAGCACAATGCACATATTTTGTAATGGATGTTATGAATAATATAATAAGAATCCAGTCATTGTGGACATAGCACATCTTGGGTGAACCATGTTAAATCATGGTGTCTATGTGTTATGATGTGATTGTTTTGTTTATTGTGTGCATATAATGTATGTTTCGTTACTCTGAATATGTTACATGTTAATATGTTTATGTGCACATGATATAAGGACGCTTGAACAAATCCTAAGTACAATGGTTATAAGGACTACCTCCCATCCCTTCATCACTATGGAAATTTGGTTCCTGCAGTTCCCATAGATACCTCGGGTGAGACTTCATGTGCTTACAGATGATGCAAAAAGGGTCAGTATATGAGAATTTTGTTAGTAAATTCACATTGAACCTTGGGTCTTCCCACCGCACACCAACAAATGGTTTCATTGCTGGGACTGGGATCTACAACTGAGGGGAATTTGGAGGTCGGATAAGGAAGAGATAGGACGGTGGTTAAAGATCAAGGAGTGCGAGTTTTCCAAAGATCATAATATGAACCCATGGACCAACTCGGGGAAGTGGTTATAGTGGTACGTATTTACATACTTACATGATATTTTCTTTGCTGAGTTCCCAATAGTTTTCATTGAGTGGTTACAAAGGGTAGCTTAAAAGAATGAAACATTCCACACTATTGTTTTGAGAATTTGGACCCCTTAGTTGATCCAACAATTTAATACCATAAGTATTTGGATCTCATGTATAGTTTAATTAGGGATGGATAGTGTATTGGGGTGTTATATTACTGATTTTTTATAGATTGTACCCAATCATATAGTACTACTGAGAGGGACTTATTTGAAGGTCCACGTGAAAGATATTTCACATCACTATCTACTTGGGTCAAGATGTTGTTGTGTGATAAGGAGGTTATGAAGTTGGAATATGATTACCCTAGTAGCTAGGTGCCTTCACACACAAAGAGGGACCCGGGGATGACCAAGGATGGTATGAGAGTATGAAAAATAGGGATGTAGGAAAGCATAAATAAGGAATGGATGGGATGAGAATTCTGGGAAAATAAGATGGCCTGATGGAAGAAAAGATTGGAGTATTGCACAATGGAAAAAAGTTTTGATATAGTAAGAAGAGGATTGTGGTTGATAGATAAGGGAAGCATAATGAGGTTGAGGAAAGATAATTTTTTACTGAACAAGATCAAAGAAATTCTGCGTATATATAGGAAGGAGAAGGAGAAGGACCATCGAATCAGTCTATGAGAAGGAGATCCATTACATCCCATTAGCTCCATTAAGGTCAGGCTCTACATCAGACCCACAACCTCACGTTCATCTCCATGGTCTGAGGTAATATATGAAACTTTTTCGCAAACAAATGTAGTTAGTGAAGGAAGAAAGGATATTAGTAAAGGTAGTAAGAATAGTGGAAGTAGTATGACAACCAATATTCAGTTAATGACACCGAGGAAGAATATTGCACAATACACAATGGCGGGGGTAGAACCCACTTTGAGAATGCATGTCTTTCATAGAGTGGGGAAAAAAGATCGAGAACAACACGTATTTGTATGTGAATCAATATGGAACCTGAAGTGGGTATAGGATGACGATACGAAAAATGTGTAGTTAGTGATGAAATTAAGAGATTGTGTGTTACTTTGGTATATGAAGTATCAACACATTGCACTTGCGAGATTAGCAAGAATAGTGGAAAACATTAGGCGAGTCTTATTAAAAGAGTTCCAGAAACCGAAGTCTAAGTCCCAGTGTATTATGGAACTAAAAGAGATCAAGCAATTACAGAGTGAATCGATATGGGATTTTGATGAACTATTTAACATCTTGAAGGATTGGTTGAACTTTCATATTCCAAATGAGTAGCATAGGGAATGGTTCATTGTAGGATTGCTACCACATTTATATTACCCTTTGACACACCAAAATATTATGTCATAGTTAGAATCCTTAAATATTTCCATGAAGTTGGAAGTATCCCCTATAGGATAGAATGGAATAGGGATGGATTAGGTTTAGTTAAGAACATTGACAATTCAGTTGCAGGAACTTTTCTAAAGGGAAGGAAAAGCACGAAGAAGTCTGGTGTGTTAAATGCGGAAAGGAGGGTCATCATAAGAATGAGTGCCCAACCTTTAAATATTATTTTTCTACAACATCTTTGAATCCCTTGGCAATAGAAGGAGGGGTATGGTGTGAGATATGTAGAATGATGATTCATCACCCAACTATCTTTCCTTTGATGTATAATTATCAGAGCACTGCCAAAAACTTATTTTGTAATTTTTGTAAGTCTGTGGGATATGGCGAACAAAATTATTGCGCACTCGATTTAATGAGAGAACACACCTCATATGCATACAAAGTTAAAAGGCAAGATAGGTTGGAAGGAGTAGTACCAAAATATAATACTCTGTGGGGATACAATCAAGGAAGAAGATGGGGATTCATAGGTTGGGGAAGATGAAGAGGAACAGTTATCTGCTATAACTATAAACATGTTGGGAATTTGGTGCGAGATTGTCAGAATCCTTGTATAAGGTGTACATACTGTAGACAGTTGGATCATGTGATGGAATATTGTCTGCAGTTGATTTCAAAGTGGTAGGAAGAGAGGAACAAAAATGTGCAAATGATAGCAACGAAAGAGTGCGATGATTGACCAAGGGTAAAAATAGTTACACGCAAAGGAAAAAGAATGTAGATGATGCGAGAAAAGAAGGAAATTAGACTGACCAATGGCTCATGAAATTAGTAGAACCTCCTTTGACATTTGACCCTCAGAAAGAGAGATACACATATAAGAAATCAAGGAAGGATATACTAGAACCAAAATGAGGAGATTTGACTTTAACACATCTATATGACATGCCTCCAGCCTACAATCGCTCAATTACAAAAAGTCCAGTTGAGAAGGAAAGTACTCTGAAGATTTTCTTAAAGAGTTGTTTAGAAATAATAAAGGATGAAATTGTGTTAAACACATTGTATGGGATGATCGACCGGTGCACGTAATATAAAGAAGCACCTTTTGCACAACGAATGGTTATACAGGTACAACACATGAAAAGGATGAATAAGGAATTCCAACTTAATGCGCAGATATGATACTATGATATGGATAATATCATATTGGATCTGGGATCTGATGTAAATTTCCTTCTGAGAAAGACATGGGATATGATGGTAAAACCAAAGTTGATCTGGTCACCAATTTAGTTGAGGATAGAAAATTAGCACAAGATTGTTCTGATTGGAAGACTGATAGGGGTGAATGTTAATATATATCAAGTGCACAACACAATATATTTGGAAGTAATTGATAATCTGGATGATATTAAACCTTATCCAATGTTACTTGGACTCGATTAGGGTTTTTATAGCCAGACCATTATTGATCTGAAAAATAGAAAAATTATCTTTGAAGTAGGAGACTTGAGTGTTACTGTGCCATTGGATCCCATAGAAGGAAGATGATATGTGGAACCAGAAAAGGGATTATTTAGTACTAAACAACTCGATAACCTTTACAATGTGACCACACATATGGGTGACTATGTTAATCCTATTGCAAAGGGTGTAGTCAGTTGGTGAAGTATCAATTTTTGTGCGTCAGATTCAGAAGAATCTATTGAACATTGGAAACAAAGATTACATGAAGTAACTAAAAGGAGATGTGCTCATATTACCTGCACATTGTGTTGGATTGGAAATGAGGTACATGATCCCCCAAAGTATGATGGACTAACATATATAGATCATTTTGTAAAATAATTTTAATTGGAGATACCAGATCATTAGATATTACTAACCTTAGATGTCGGGCTAAAATCAACTTCTACAATGTGGTGGGATGTGCATAAGGATAGAATAGATAATTGAAAGAAATGCATAAGGTTGTTACACGTTTGGTTCAAAAGAGAAACTGAATACACTGTGCAGAAGTATACTGGGTTGAGTTGTCCTTCATATCATATTACACAGTGCATCATGACATGGATCCTAGTACCTAAGCATGAATGGATGCACTTGTTTGTACACACTCTAGATATGATCCTGAAGAACTGGTATTTAGAACTGGAAGTAAAAAGAAGAACAACATAATAGGAATATTTGAATTGCTACTTAAAGGTAAATTTAAATTTTGAAGATGATTCCCCTTTGGTAGACACAACTCTACAGATGATCAAAAACAAGATCTTTACATCAGAAGACTCGACAAGAGTAGTACCCTTATGTAGTGCACCCAAATATTTTTCGACTATTCAAGAGGTTTTGGAATGATATAACCTTTTTGGAGAAGACCAAGAGGATGAAGACCTAATAAATTTGCAAGTGAAGAAACTGAAGGAAAGCGTGCAATAGAGGGTCCCAAAATTCAATCTTTTGTGTATGTAAAGTCATTCAAAATTCGGATGGTGAATCTTGGTATGAAGGATAATTCCATGTTCACAAACAATGGATATTATTGGAATGAAGAAACTGTCAAGAAGATTGTTGATTTACTGCGCGAATACCAAGACCTTTTACTAACAAAATTTTCAGAAATGAAAGAGATTGTTGAGGAGCTAGGGGAGATGAGGATTCCTTTGAAGCTAGATGATAATCTAGTGAAGCAGAGACCATACTGATTGAACCCAATATATAAGAAGAAAGTTAAATTAGAAATAGATAGGATGATGGAAGATGGGATTATTAAACCTGTCGCAGAGTTAGAATGGATCGATATGATGGTGGTCTAGGACAAGAAAATGGGTGTAATCAAAATTTGTATGGATATGCAGAAATTGAACGATGATTTCTTACATGAACCATTTCCTACCCCATTTACAAATGAAGTTTTGGAGAATGTAGGAGGACATGAAGCTTAATCATTTATTGATAGATTCTCTGGGTATCACCTTATTAATATTATGTAGGAAGATAGGAATAAGACAACATTTTCTATGGAATGGGGATGTTATCGATATACAATCATTCCTTTTGGATTGAAAAATATTCCAATAGTATTTTTTTGAGTTGTTGTCACAACTTTTAAAGAGTTTATTCATAAATTCCTAGAAGTGTATTTGGATGATTGGAAAATGTTCAGTTTGTTGAAGGACCATATTGAAACTCTGCACTTGATGTTGGACAGATGTAGATAGTTCCAGATTTCCTTGAACTTAAAGAAGTGTATTTTCTATGCACCATTTGGTATCATGTTGGGTCATGTCGTATGTAAACAAGGACTTTTGGTTGACCCTAAGAAGATTGTTGTTATTGTTGATCTACCACAACCTACTTTAGTGCGACAACTGCGAGCAACATTGGGTCATATAGGGTACTACAAATTTTTTATTATGGGATACGCATAGATCACAGTGCCACTTGAAAAGTTGTTGAAGAAGGAGGTCAATTTTCAATGGAACGAGGAATGTCATAAAATTTTGGATACCTTGAAGTAGAAACTGGTTACTATGCCAATTTTAGTATTTCTAGATTGGAAGAAGGAATTCCATGTTCATGTACATGCATCATCTATAGAGTTAGGCACAGTTCTAGCTCAGCTAGGGGAAGGATATTTAGAGCATCCCATTGTATTTTCTAGGAGGAAATTTTCAACTACTGAACATACTTACGCTACTACAGAGCCTGAAGGAATGAAAATGGTATATGCACTACAAAAGTTTAAGCATTATCTGTTGGCATCACATTTTTAGATATAAAAGGATCATCCTATGATGAGATATCTAGTCAATAATCCAGTGTTGGGTGGGAGGCTGTGAAAATGGTTGTTATTATTTTAAGAGTATGATTTTGAAGCTATTGTGAAACCAAGAAAATTCAATATAGGACTTGACCATTTTTCATGCATATTAATAAGGGAAAATGCAGGAAATATGGATGACATTCTACCATATGCGCACATGTTTGCAGTACAGATGGTCGATGATTACTTTAAATACAATGTATATTTCTTGAGCACATTAGTAGCCCCACCTAAATTTACAGTTGTGCAGAAGAAACAATTAATAGTAAAGGCCGCAAATTATCAACTTATAACGGGGAATTTATATAATTTAGGAGTATATGGTATTCTTCAGCGATGTATATTGGAGAAAAATAGGCCGATGATATTATTAGAGGCATATGAAGGAATTTCAGGAGAGCACTATGCAGGGAAAGCGACGAATCAAAAACAATTGTGCATGGGACTTTGGCTGCCCACCCTTCATAAGGATGCGAAGGAGTTCTGTTAGAATTGTGATGTCTGTCAGCGATATGGGAAGCCATCCAGAAGAGATGACATGCCTTTAATACCACAATTTACTTTGTAGGATTTTGATAAATGGGCATTTGATTTCATTGGACTGATCAACCCACCAGCCAAAATCTCAGGAGCAAGATATATAATCACTGTGATAGACTACTTTACCCGATGGGACAAAGAATAACCCATCAGAGATTGTAGCTTGGAGACTACTACACGGTTTCTATTTGAGAATGTTTTTACGAGGTTTGAATGTACGAGAACACTTATGAGTGATCAGGGGACCCATTTTTTGAATAAAATGAATGTTTCTTTGACAAAATAATTTCATATTTATTACTAGAAGAGCACACCTTATCAACCTCATACAAATAGAACAATGGAAGAATTTAACAAGATCCTAGAGCATGCACTGACAAAGATATGTAATGTAAATTGAGATGACTAGGACTTGGGGATTCCATCAGTACTATGGGAATATTGGACCACATATAAGAAGTTTATAGGTAATACACCATTCCGATTAGTATATGTCTAGGAAGAAATTATGTGCATGGATATCATTGTGCCAATTCTGTGCATTGTTTCCTTGACAGAGCTCATGGATTTTGGAACAGTACAAAAAATAATATCAGAGCTAGTGGAACTATAGGAGGACAGCTCCATTGTAGGATTTCATCAGCAGGTTTAAAAATCACGCGAAAAGGCATGGAATGACAGACACATTAAACATAAAAAAATTCTAGATGGGCGACCTAGTTTTTATCTATGAAAACATATTTTTGTAGCACCCCTAAAATTTTCAAATGAAATGGTTGGGTTTGTATGTCATAAGATCCGTGACATAGGCAAGTGTTGTTCAGTTGCATAAATTGAATGGGGAACTCATGGAAGGACTGGCCAACAAAATTCGACCAAAACTATATAGGGACAATCATTCTTCCATGCATTATCTTGTGTAAATAGTACATATACTATAGTATCTCTATTATATTTGTATTATACTAAAAAGAGAAAAGAAAAAGAATATAAAAGAAGCAATACGATATCTTGAGGCAAGCCATGATAAACATTTCAAGACAAAACAGAATTTAAGTTCTGAATCAAGGATCAACAAAACAAGAAAATTTCGTGCATAGAACGAAGAATTGAATTGCGTGTAGAATGAAGATTTGAATTGTGCAAAAAAAGAACCAGGATAAATACCCGCGCAGATGATGGGAAAAACATTAAATAGAAACCATGATGGTGATATTATGGAAACACATAGTCATAAATGAAAATCAACGATGAGATTTTGACAGGTTGGAAAATCTAGACCACGATCCACCAGAACATATGAAATTAATGTACAATCTAGAAAGAATTGAATGTGAAAAAAATTGGATGGGACTGGGGATTTTGGCATGAAGAGGAATGAAGAAACTAGAAACAACCTATAAAATAAGATGAGGGGCGACGAGAAAGGGTTATTGTTGTTTGTACATTCAACAAGAACATAGAGATGAGTAAATTGCAGACAGAGCTGAGTTGCAGAAATTCATGGCTCCACCAAAGGTGAGATCATCCACATCACAGAGGAAGAAACCAAGCACTAAGCAGGCATCAACACTCGTACATGAAGAAACCCCGAGAGAAGAGGCATCATATACAATGAAATTTCCAAGGGTGTATGTGCCACCTAGGAAGCCAATAACAAAGCAGGTTATAATTTCCAAGGAGAAAAGGTATGACCTTGTTGCTTTGGTGATTCCACTTGGGTTCATTATTGAGGGAGACATGTTGGGCACAATACGAATTCAGTGGTTTTCAAACCATGATCTTGCATATTTGAAAAAATTCCTAGAGTTAACATCAAAAAATATTTGTGCACATCACTCAACCTAAACTCACTCGTACTCACAGTTGAGCCACGGGAATGAAACAAACATGCATATTGAACCTATTGGAGATATCACATTTTCATAGAATTGAAGAAATTAACATCTATGTCAAGTTACTATTAAGTTGCATCCACTGAGGTTTCCTCTATTTGGACAGTCCAATGTCAATTGACATCAAACTTATTGCATGGATTACATGATTTTCATCAATAGGAGAAGATCCACTACCTATGTTCACGAATAAGAATCAAGAGAAATCATTAGTGGAAAGGATGAAGGAAAAATATGCCACACACAAAGAAGTGTACAGATTGGATGTTGAAAGCTTCAACAATGATTCCATCAAATTTGTGACACACATGTCATATTGAAAAATAAACACAAAATGTCACAGATATCAGGTGCCAATAGGAGTAATAAAAACAACAGAAAAGTGCGCAACATGAGTTATAACGAACTAGGATACATTTTTGGTGAATCAGTTTTTAACTGACTACAAGGAAGCACATAAATTTTTTATCGAGTTTCACTATGCTTGGTTATTGATTTTGATTGCATTAGTTTCTTGGAGGGAGCTGGAAGAAACCCAATTCCTAGAAGGTATGAAGGAACCATACCTGGCAGGAAGGTATGTTTCATTGTGGCATACCATGCACAAGAACAGACAAATGGAAAACAATATCACGTTCTACATTTATAAGGAGACAATACAAAAATTTATTGATGACACATTGTGCATAATACCTCATACAATTGTTGCATACAAAGAAGTCAAATGATTCAAAGTAGGGACACACCACATGTACATCCAAGGAAAGAGAGTTCCAAATCGACAATTGTTACCAACCAACTACAGGTTGAGAGAGAATGATGTTAGTCTGATTATAAATGACTGGGAAGCATAGTGGAGAAACCCCAGTACTAGAAAAAACGCAGAAGGAGACTCAACACCAAGAGAAGGATAAAAAATTAGAACACAAACACAAACACAAAGAACAAGGGAATGGTGCAGGAGACACTCAAACAACACTGCCCAATGGAGGGAAGACAAAAGAGCATCCCAAGGAGAAATCAACACATAAACAAAAAAAGAGGAAATTCTCAAAGGAAGTAGCTATCCAATAATTAACTGAAGATGACTTGGAGAAGATTGGAGATAATGTGAAAGAATTCACTAAAGAAGAACTTCAATGAGATACATATATATAGGAGGAAATGCACATGAATGTGCAGGTGTAGATAGCTAAACTACGCTAGATTTTGGAGTCGACTAGGATAACACCGGTTTGAATGCCAAAATAAGAAAAGACAAAGAACACAACAAAGAAAACAAATTCATGACTGACGACATCTCAAACACCATCATCATTAGCAGAGCACGAAATCATGAAAATATCAACAGAGGCCATATATTCCCCACAACAAAAATGTAGGAGTGTGTGCAAGCATTAAGTCACATTTACTTAGTGTTGTCACAGTTATTTGTGAACATGATATATAGCTTGCAGAAAAGTGTCACACAAGATATCTACTTGTGCGTAGAGTCCACTTCTATGGAGTTGGTTAAAGTGGCTACAAAAAATGAAGTAATATAGGTAGACTATAGAAAAATCATGCTAGAATGGGATGAGGATGTGCATAAGAAAACAAGGTTGCGACAGGAAGTGAAATAGGTATATAACACAATACCAGAGCTGCAAATGGAAGAAGATACTCCTTTGGAAGAGAATGTGACAAATATAAGAAAATCCATTTAGGTATTTCTCTCAAATATAGTCGACCTGGAATCTCGCACAACATTGAGTACCCCACCAGAAGCAAGGGAGAAATGGCAGAAGACAACCATGAACACCTTGGAGAGTATTAGGAGTTTGGATGAGGAACATGCAAAGCTATATGAAGAGAGTACACATGTGTGGACTCAGTTGTTGGAGAATGCATAGCTAAAAACATGAGAACATAGGTTATATACTGTGTAGGAGAATCCACAGAGTTTCAAAGAAGTAATGATCACTTTTCCACCAACAGAACGAATGGATACAATAGTTGAGAATAGGAAGTTGCACCAAGAGATAAACTATATAAGAGATGAAAAATAGACTCTCGCGCAAAAGTTTGAGTTGCTGCAGGAAGAAGAATTTTGGGTGATAGAGGAACTTTTGGCTGCACAAGGCATATTAAAGAAAGCAATGTAATATAACACAGTGAAATTAAATACCCCCATTACCGTGCAGAAAATAGACTAGATTTTTATGCAAGAAGATCAAGCAAAGGAGAAGGTCGCAACCTTGAAGGAAACTTTTAAAAATTTCATTGTGACATGGAAGGGAGCATATAAAAAGAACTGAGTGCTCTTGACGAGCCACATGTGACTGTTGGGGGCCTGTTGGGACAGGATTTTGGGACCAGTTTTTGGAGATGCGCAACATGTGCAAAATAAAGAAATATAGTTGGCACACTTTCAGGGATCAACACACGCAAAAGAAGGAATACCATTGGAAGCCTTTAGGATTTTTTGTCCATCGAAAGGGGCTAAGACCTATTGTAATTGTATAAATGTGTAAGGTTTTGGGATAGAAGAGAGGCATGAAGTTCCATTAGATGTAGCTTGGGTGGTTGGGAGGAATGGTTGTATCCTCCCCACCCAAGTTTGATTCCTAGTAAGTGACATACGATGCCCTTAATGGGTCTACAAGATACTCTTGTTGTTGAGTATGTTGCTCTTGTTGTTGAGAAATAAATATCCCTCCAATCCTATCCTCCCTATGTTATCTCATAGATTTCTAGGGGGTTTTCTATGGACGTAATGATATACTGGTATTCGGTGCCATGAACATGAAAAAAACAAAAAAACCAAAAAAAACCAAAAAAAAGGCATGAAGGTAGGAAAGAAAGTAAGTAGTGAAGAACGACGAAGAGATAGGAGAATGAAAAGGGAATTTTGTATGTATGAGACATAATGTATGAGGGAAGTGCACATATTTTGTAATGGATGTTCTAAATAATATAATAAGAAGTCTACCGTTGTGGACGTAGCCCATCTTGGGTGAACCATGTTAAATCATGGTGTCTATGTGTTATGATTTGATTGTTTTGTTTATTGTGTGAATATAATGTATGTTTGGTTACTATCAATATGTTACATGTTAATATGTTTCCGTGCACATGATATAAGGATGCCTAAAAAAATGCTAAGTAGAATGGTTATGAGGACTACCTCACATCCCTTCATCACTATGAAAACCTGGTTCCTGCAGTTCCCATAGATACCTCGGGTGAGACTTTAGCTTCTTGTGGATGATGTCGAAAGGGTCAGTATATGAGGGTTTTGTTGGTAAATTCATGTTAAACCCTGGGTCTTCCCACTGCGTGCCTATAGTAGCCATGTGTCACAAAATGTAGATTTGTGGTTTTTTGTTTGTTTGTCAATTCAAATGGACTATAACTTGTCATTGAAATCTTATATAGGTTGTAGCTGAACTAGGTGACATCCAAAAAGTCCGACCAATTCATCGGATATGCATGTACATTGTGCTACAAGTAGTCCTACATAAGTGTGTTAATTTTTTCGGTCTTCCCATCAGTATACAAATGGTAGGATAAAATATTCAATTACTTCATCCCCAAAATTTTGAATAATGTTGTCCAAAAATTCTCATTAACCTTGCATCCTTGTCCAAAACAATGTTCAAAGGGAAGACCCCAATACTTCACTATGTGTTTGAAAACAAACTTCGCAAATTATTCTTCGCTATAAGACATCTTTGTCAAAATAAAGACAACATACTTGGAGAACCAATCCACCACAACCAAAATCTTGTTGTATCCCTATACCATCATAAGTTGTGTGATGAAGTCCATCGAGACACTCACCCATGGTCTCTCAAGAATAGGTAAAGGATGCAACATACATTTTCTCATTATGGTGTCCATCTTATCCTACTGACATATAATTCAAGTGTGAACATACTCCTCCACATAATACTTCACCCATGTTATCACACAGTTTGTATTTTTGGAAAATCCCAACCCAAGCCATAAATGTGTGAAACAACTAGGAACACCTATCACTGTCAACTCAATAGATGTCCCTCTTGTTTTAGTGAAGGATAAGTCCAACACAAGGAAGGATTGTTGGGTTACCCTAGGGGGATTACAATGGGATAAGAAAATAGCTTGGAGAGTGCCCCTATAAGTCAAGGTCAAGGATGGAAATGAGGCTTGAAAGGAATTTTTATGAGCTGGTAAATGGTTGCCAAGGTTGGCACCTGCAAAACAAGGTTAGTCCTACTCGAAGAAAGACAAAATATGATTATTAAAGACTCAAAATAAATGGGGAAAAAAAAAGAAACATTGTTGTCCAAAAATTCCAGTAGTATGGAAATATATATTAGTAGTAAATGAGTTATGGAAACTGCAAATTAAACCATCAAAATCAAGTGTATACTATTGGAAACAAAGCTAGAAATTAGTAGACAATCTTCCAATAATTAAAGAAATGCTTTGATAGAAAAAGAGGGATTTTATTAAGTATTATCAAGAAGATTTTATTACATCCTTATGGATGTATCAAATGTTTGATACAACATCAAGTTCTATCCATTAAAATCAATGAGAAATCCACCAAAACAATAACCTTTAAGTAGTAGATCAATTATGACTACTTGCAAGTAAACTTCAGTGGTGGAAAAGTGAGTAAGAGAGTGAAATACAGTAAGTTTTTTTCATCCCTATTGGTGGTAGCTAAAATTTTATTACATCATCTATATCACTTGGTTAATCAAGACACCCTCATGGAACTGTATAACTTAAAGCATGTAGAATTAAATTACAATCTTGAACAATTCAATCTCCTTGAAATCATGTTTACCAATGCACAATATTCAATCTCCAATGAAAAATATTAGTACCTCCTCTATTGGGTTATGGATTCTCTTGTTTATAATATAGGGTTTTTTGTTGGGAAAAACACCCTACGGACTAGTAAATAGAGTTCAGACTTTGCATGCAGATATGACCGAATAGAAATCACTTTCTACCTTCATCCCTAGATTTAAATCCCCTTTTCTTAGTCAATGCATGGAAAGATCAACCTACCTTGTTACTGGCGTTTGATGTCGATCCTCCATTGTGCTTGATCACTTGTCAGTTATGCTCCCTCTAAAGCTGACCTGCATTCAAGACAAGCAACAACTATGCATGCATGCTACTAATATACTAACGGGTTAGAAATCAAACATAAACTAATCAATATCATAAACAATTCATGAATTGGGACGGGAAAAGCATTCTCTTTATTACTTAAAATGAATCAACTTACAAAAAGTTGAGACTGACCACCGTTCCTTGAACCTGATATTGGGCTCCTCTTTTTTGTCCTTCAACTGCTTTTCTTTAAATATCCTTTGGCGTTAGGAAAGGCTAAAGGGTTGGGACAATGGAATATGTAAATGGGCAGAGTTTCTTTGCTATATTTTTCCTTCTTCCAAATGGTACCCCTACCCCTTCTTTTATAGGCTAGAAGGAGCTAGGTATTTGGACGAACCCTCGGCCATGCATGGCCGGGAGTTTCAGTTAACTCACCCATAGCTTTTTGTTCCGTCGACAACTTTTCTTTTTATGTGCTTTAGTAGGTACACGCATGCTGTTTTGAGCCAGCCAACATGTACACACGTGCAGTAATGGGTTAGGGCGCGTGGGCCTTTACACAAGAGGATTTTCAAGGAGTTGTTCAGCAGTATTTTTGGCAAAGAAAGGATATGATATGGCCTGATGCCAAGTCAGCATGTGTGGTGCAATTTAGGGTTATAACAAATGCCCCCTAATGTGTGAGGTCAGAAGAGC
>SNQJ01S0022032.1:53942-87326 GCA_010110895.2 Picea sitchensis | reverse complement strand
TTCGTGTTTCGGCATATGCATCCTCGGACTGTGTAGCAGCTCCGTGTTTCAGCATCTGCATTCGGACTGTGTAGCAGCTTCCGTGTTTCAGCAGCGACTTTAGATAGTTCTGTGTTTCAGCATCGGCCTCGAATGCTATTCTGCAAATATGGACACTTATGCACTTCTAATCAATGGTTAGGTTCAAAAGTAATGTAAAGTATTATGCAAAACGGATTAAGCATATAATAATGAGAAAGGACGTTGTGTACCTTGGAATGATCAGGTGAAATGATAGTATAAGTCAAAATACAGGTGATGAAGGGTATAATAATGGCAAAAAGTATGGGCAAAAATGGTACAATTTGTGGTCCTAACACATGTGTGGTGCAATTTAGGGTTATAACAGGGTTTATTACTCATTTTGGAGTGTAAGGATTTTTACTCCTTAAAGTAAACAAGCCTTAGGAAGGTAAATCTATGAGGGTGTAATCCTTTTCACTCCTTGTAGCAACATTTTAAATATCATTTTCAATGACAAAATAACCTTGAAATCAAGAAGAAACACTTACAATTGCAGAAATTCCTTACCTAATCCAAGAGATAGCATGAAAATCCTTAATTATCAAGATATTCCGCCACAATTTCCAAGAACAACCATGCAAGATAAGTCTCTAGCCTTCCTTCAACCAATAGACAAATAGAGCATCCAATTGCACAAGAGACAAGATAGATCGAATTGCCCAAGTAGGGAGAAAATTTCAATCAAGAGTTATGTAATTCTCAAGTGATTTGTGTCTAAAATGAAAGTGAGACGATCTCTATTTATATGAGGTTATCTAAAACCATTTTTTCCACATACGAAAGTCAACAAAAAAATAAAATAGGGCCTACCCATTTATTTTTCTTTACAATTTGCAAAAATTAAAATTGCATAAAGTAAATCTCTTAGAAGGGTGACATCATTCCCTAAAAGGGTGACACTAGGCCCAAAAAATGAGATATTGAGCCTTCAGATGCAATTTGTTTGGCCTCCAAATGCCATGTGTCACTCTCTCATGTGTTATAGTTTCCTACCATGCATATTCTTCCTTCAAACCACATCACCTCTCTTCTCCAACCATCAATCCCATCAAACCCTAGCCTCCAAGTGATGTCAAGGACTTAGGGGATTACGTTCTAGGCCTCCAAAGGCCAATGTCAAAGTGCAAGGGGCTATGATGTCATCATATAGTTTTTTCCAATTTCCTCCAAAGGAAATTCCCATCATCTCAAGTTCACAATTTCTCTGGGGCCCTTTTCCCATCCTGTGGTGTATGGAATTAACCTGTCATGAAGGTCAAATTGACACAATTCCTCCATGGAATGGTTCTTCACCTATCAAGGGCCTGCAAAGACAAACAAGTACACCCTCCAAGGGTCCACAAGTCACATGTATCATTCTAAGTAACCCATATTTAATAAAATAATTGCCCAAATATTTCCATTAAATCCCCCCTTTTCAAACTAAAACAATGCTCGAAGAACTTATACAATTTTCCAAATTTAGGTATGGGAGGGTTGTCATGGTGCCCTATTGGGTAGTTCAATCCCCAAATCAAGGAGTGTTTCCCAATAATACCCTCTCTAAATCATGTAGTGAATATGAGGTGGATGGGGGTATGAATGTTGGGCATGGTTTTCTTGACATATCAAGGGCTCATATTGTCTCATTTATGGGTGGCTTTGTGGAGGGTGTGTTGCATCCTCGTTTTCAATGCAACATTTTTCCAAGCCCTTCCTTTCCATTATTTTTTTATGGTCCAAATCATTGAGTGCTATGTGAAATGGAAAGTAAGGAGCACCAAAATGGCACTTGGAGCTATGAACACATCGAGTGCCATGTGTAAGGAAAGTAAAATACATTGCAAATGCATTCCCTGAACAAGTGAGACATTTATTAATTATGTTGTTATTTTTTAAAGGTCCTTGTTTTCTTAATGTCGAGTTGTTCCATTTCTCTCAGGACCTTAGGGAGATCATCCAGAGGATACTTTATGTCTTTTATCTTTTTCCAACTATAACACCTCTAGGCCTTTAGCCCCTTCTTCCCATGAAATGAGGTACAAGCCTTTCTTGGTGTCAATAAGCCCGAAAACCCAAAAGACAAGGAAATGAAAGGAAAGAAGTGTGGAATGTGGTAATTATGAGTGGGAATGGTACAATGGCCCTTCGCAGAGACCCCCCAGTAGAAACCCTTTTCCCTAGGGTGACCCACTTACTAGGAAAACATGTCTACCACTAAGGTGAAATGAGGAAAAGGTATAATTTCCAGGAAAAATATTTTCATAATCAGGAAAGGAATATTTACAACACGTTCAAATGATTCAATTATTGGAATGACAGTTACCACAAGACTGGACTTGTTACCTCATGAAGTAATAGCTTTTGTCCTTAGTCGACAAAGATGGTGTGGTGGATGTTGTTTTTGTCGATCAAATTGTGATGTGTGGTGAGAGGAGGGGATCTTCATGCTCATATGGATCTCTACAATCCATTTCTTCAACCTGCGGGCCTCAAGACATCATCTTCTTAGTTAAACCTAGCTTGGGGGGCTAACATATGGCTCTTACATGGGGACATGTACTCTCCGTAGAGTACATGAGAACCTCATCATATCCTGGTAAGACCCATTCCTACACATAATCAAGAAAATATATTAGAGCATCAAGGGGTGGCTTGCTCACCCTTTATTCATATAATCAAAACTTTATAATTTCAACTATCCATTATAAAGATTTTTTTTCATTTTAAAAAAAATTCTAACTAACATGTAATATGATCCAAGTAAATGTATCACATCAACTATTCAACAATTCAATAAAGCAATATGCAAATAAAATATGAGTATGCAAATCTAAATAAATGAAACTAAACTACCATGAAAACACAAATTCAAATGCAAGAAATAAAATGAGCTACCCACTTACTTGGGGCCCATGACCCATGGAGATCAAGTCTCATCAAATATCAGGTGAAATCGTATAACCAATGCAACCACCTGCTCAATATCTCACTCAAGTTCTTCCCCTTGTTCTTAATTATAAAAAATATCAAGGACAAGCCAATCATAGAATAATCATGAATATGAATAAGCATATAATAAATCATATAAAGAAACTCATGGAGGTGGGTGGGAGGGACAAAATCCTACTGAAAATAATAGCCACAAGATTGATCCACCCATATCTGAATGGGTCTTCCATGTATAGATGATCACTCATATTCTTCCCCATTAACATGACCACTAATTCTTAAGGATTGAGAGGAGATGAGAGATTGGAAGAAAAATGCATGGTTTCCCAAAGAATATAGGAGGTAAGGGACAACCTCATGTCTGAAGAAAGAAACTTTCCTTCCACTCAGAAAATTTTTCTCCTTCACATGCAAATCCATGAAAAAATATCGAGGGAGAAAATATACCACTGCTTAGTATTATGAGTCTCTGATTGTTCCACGACCTCATGTTCATCAAAATTTGAGCATGAAGATGATTGAGAATTTTAATCAAATGATTGTTCTAAGTGTTCAAAAGGATAATCCCCAAGGAAAGGCTATAAATTATCATAGGTGTATTGAAACCAGTAGTCCTTGGGTGGTAAAAAAAAATATATGACCATATAATCATCATGTTGCCAAACATATGAACCATAAGCATGTAGACAAGCATTCTGAAGCAAACAACTTATCATTATTCACTAAAAGGCCTCCCTCATTGTCATAAATGGGATCTCCATCAAAACTGGAGTGACTAATATCCCATCTAATTTTCCCTACATGTATAAATTCATCTATATGTTCAACAAATACATCCAAGGGTTCCTTCATAAATCCATCTGTATGACTGCAACTGACCATTTCTTATTCTTTGTGTGAAAGGAGAACCAAAGCTTGAGCGGCTTTAACTAAGTCTTCAACATGATGTACTTTATGGGAATATTCTTCATCAAGAGATTCTTCATCATTTAGGACATACTTTTCTACAATCGTGAACACGAGGAATTTACTCTATGACATGTCTCGACAAGATCTTGTGCTAGAAAATCAGTAGGACCTTCTTTAATGATCTTTTTAGGCACCTGGCATCCTTGCTTATTAAATATATTATCATCAATGATTTTCTCTTTTTCTTCTTTGTGGAATATTTCTTCATGGACCTGTTCTCCGAGAAAATATTCATCATCATGGGCTTGATATTCAATTAGTTTCAAGACTTTGGGAATCAAGAATGATCGATCCAGGGTTAGAAGGATTTTCTGGTAATCATTTTTATTTGTCACAATGTCACATAGTGACTTCACTCTGTAATAGGAAATGGAAATCTCCCATGATATGTCTCAAGTATGCCCCTTCTCGTAATTTTGAAGGACAGTGTTGCAATATTCTCTTCTTTTCATGCAGAACCTGACGAAGAAGTCTTTGATATGGAAGTGTTCTAGTAACTGTTCACAAAACTCATTGTTTTCTTCTATGTTTTCCTTGAGGGCCTCAAAAATTTCTTCATCATCACCCTCATCCTTTTTTCCCTCATTTTTGTTTTGAATAGGATTTGGAAAAAATGTTTCCCTCAAATCGTCAATAGGGTACAAGGGTAAACGTTGTCCCAAAAAGGCATCTTCGAGGTCTTGGATAGTATCTTCAAATTTATGAGTTATAGGGCCCCAATACTTGAGGAGTTCTTAGATAAGGACAATTGAAGAAGATATACTTTTAGGTTTGCAATAATGTTTGATCCAGTCTCTCTGCTTCTCCTCAAGAAACAACCACATCTTCATGTTCTATACCTAGGCATAAAATAAATTCAATAAATTCGACAATATGTGCAACGATCGAAAATGGATCACCGTTAAACTTACGGATATGATCTAACCATTTCATCAGGCATTTGTTTGGATACTAATAAGTGGAATCAACGTCCAAAGCTTTGTATGCCTCATGGAAGTGCCATAGAGACATGATTCCATCACATAGGGTAATGCCTCAATGGAGTTCCTAGATGAACTTATACAAAGTCCATCAAGGGTTATGAGGGAACTTCTCTCACTTTAGTTTCTAGGAAAGTTTCAGATAAAGGATTTGGGAATAAATTTCCAAGTTTCATTATGGGATCAGAAAGGATTCAAAATCCTCCTTAGAAATGACACCAAAAATGTTATCGCACAATTTTTAGTTTGAGAAAATCCCAACCCAAGCCACAAATGTGTGACACAATTGGGAACAAATATCACTGTCAATAGATGTCCCCCTCATTTTAGTGAAGGAAAAGTCCAACACAAAGGATGCTTTCTTGGTGACCCTAGGGGGATTGCAATGTGATAAACATAGATCTTGTAGAGTGCCACTATAGGTCAAGGTCAAGGATGAAAATGAGTCTTGAGAGCAAGTCTTATGATCTAGTAAATCGTTTCCAAGGTTGGTACCTCCAAAATAATGTTATACCTTCCCGAAACAAGACAATATATGATGATTAAAGCCTCAAAACCAATGGGGAATCAACAAGAAACCTTGTTGTCCCAAAATCGCATCAGTATGGAAATATATATCAAAAGTAAATAATTTATGTCTGCTGCAAATTAAACCATCAAAATCAAGTGTATGATGTTGGAAACAAAGCTAGCAATTAGTAGACAATATTCCAATAATTAAACCAAGACTTTGATAGGAAAAGAGGGTTGTTATTAAGTGTTATCAACAAGATTTTATTACAACCTTTTGTCTATAACAAACTTTTGTACAAAAGTAAGTTTTAGCCATTAAAATCAATAAGCAATTCACCCAAACAATAGCCTTCAAGTAGTAGATCAATAATGACAACTTGCAAGTAAATTTCAATGGTAGAAAGGTGAGAACATAGTTACCAACTTAACGAGAACTCTACAAAGTTCTAGTTTTTTTTGGGTCACATTTTTTACCTGGTTTTTAAAATTTGTACCTCTCGTAGTGCTTCCATCCCTTTTTAGGTTGTTTTTTGATATTTTAAATCTTCTTATCCATAATGTAGCTACATTATTTTTTTAAATGCTTATTTTTTCATCTATTTTCAAATTTGTTTTTTCATTGTTTTTTGGGGGGGTCATATTTTTTACCTTGTTTTGAAAAATTCTACTACTAGTAGCACCCCCTCCCATTTTAGGTTGTTTTTTGATATTTTAAAACTTCTTATCCATAATGTATCCATATTATTTTTTCATCTATTTTCTAATTTTTCTATTTTTTTTTTCAACTGTGTTTTTAATCATTTTTCCATGCTTCTTTCAATGTTAAAAATGTTTTATACCATTTACTTTTTTGAAATTAAGATTTTTCATATAATTATCTCTTAAATTAAGATTTTCATATAATTATCTCTTAATTAATTTATGGTTCCATACTTTTTAAATAATATAGGAAATATTATTTTAACACATTTTTTACCTTAACTTCAATACATAAAAAATAATAATAAAAAAAAAAAAAAAAAAAAAAAAAAAAAAAATAATTTTTTTGAATAAATTAAATTTTTTTTTTTTTTTCAAAAAGAAAAAAAATTGAAATAAAATAAAATAAATTAAAGAAAACTTAAAACTGAAGAGGATATATATATATATATATATATATATATATATATATATATATATATATAAACAAAAACAAATTTTTTTTTTTAGAAAAAAAAAAAGGGAAAACAAATTTATGCAAAAAAAAAAAAAAATTAAAAAGTTAAAAACACACAAAAATTATATATATATATATATATATATATATATATATATATATATATATATATATATATAACCAAATTAAAAAAAACTAGAATAAAAATTCCCTTAATATAAATTAAAAAAATACTCAAAATTACAACCAAAAAATTAAAATTTATTGTGAATTAAAAATAAATTGAAATATAAAATTTTATAAAAATAATAAATAATAAAACCATAATATCACATATAGAAATTTTGTATCCCAATTTTTATTTAAATGTTTTAAATATAAATCCTTTAGGTTAGGAGCTCCTAGCATTTTAATAATTTCTTTTATTTGAGATATTTCTAAAATACTCTTTATGAATTTTATTCATTTCTTTAGTTGTCTTTGTAGCATTTTTATTTTGCATTTTTATAAGTTTCAATGGATTTTTGGAAAAATTTTGCAATTTTTTTAATTACCCATGCCCAGGGAATTTTAAATTTTTTTCCACCTTTTTTTTTAATGTGTTTTTATTTTTTATTTTTTTAATTTGGATTTTGAATATATTATTTTAAATGTGTTTTTTTTCTTCATTAAAAAAAAGAATTGTGAAGATTTTCCCCTTTCTCTTTATTTATTTTTAATGTAAATTAAAATATATATATAAAATAAATTTTCAAGTGACCATTTAAGATCCAATTTTGGGTTTTTTATTTGCATAGGGATTTGTTGTCAAGACCATAGTTTCAATTAGGTCGTAATTAACTACAATTTTAACGTTTAAAAAAAACATTTTAATGTTTAGGTAGCATCTTATTTTTTATTTAGGTGTTGATTTTAAGGTTTTTCTGAGCAACTATTTGATAAGGAGATGCTTGAAAAAAATTGTAATTTTGACCCGATTACAAAGAATGGTGCTACTGGTAGCACCGCTTTTTTATTTGGGGGTTGATTTTAAGGTTTTTCTGAGCAACTATTTGATTTTTTAAGGTCATGCTTGAAAAGAGTTGTAATTTTGAGTCAGTTAGAAAAAATGATGCTACCAATAGCACCACTTTTTGATTTGGGGGTTGATTTTCATGTTATTTTATGCAAAAATATGGGTTTTAATTGCTAGAGTTCTCATTTTGAGGTCACAGTTCTCGTTAAGTCGGTAACTGTCTTTGAGTAAGAGAGTGAATGAGAGTAAGTTTGTTGCATTCCTATTGGTTGTAGAAATTTTTTTATTACAACAACTAGATCACTTGGCTAATCAAGACTCCCTTATGGCACAATATAGCTTAAAGCCTGTAGAATTAAATTACAAACTTGAACAATTCAATCTCCTTGAAATCTCATTTACCAATGCACAATATTGAATCTCCAATGAAAAAATTTAGTGCCTCATCTATTGGCTTATGTAGTCTCTTGTTTATGAGCTAGGGTTTATTACTCATCTAGGGCTATAAGCCTTTTTACTCCCTAGAGTAAACAAACCTTAGCAAGGTAAATCTACAAGGGTGTAAGCCTTTTTACTCCTTGTAGCAACCTTTTAAATATCCTTTTCAATGACAATAAAATATATATCCTTTATGGAGGGTGTATTCCCTTATACTCCTCCAAGGGTTTGAAAACATAACCTTGAAATCAAGAAGAAACACATACGATTGAAGAAATTCCTTACCTTATCTAAGAGATAACATGAAAAACCATTACTTATCAATATATTCCACCGCAATTTCCAAAAAAAAACATGCAAGAAAGGTTGCTAGCCTTCCTTCAACCAATAGACAAGTAGAGCATTCAATTGTACAAGAGACAACATAGAGAGAATTGTCAAAGGAGGGAGAAAATTTCAGCCAAGAGTTATGTAATTCTCAAGTGAGTTGTGGCTAAAATGAAAGTGATGTGACCTCTATTTATATGAGGTCATATAACACCAACTTTCCCACATAAAAAAGTCAACAAAAAATTAAAATAGGGCGGACCACTTTGTTTTTATTTACAATTTGCAAAAATTAAAATTACATAAAGTAGATCCCTTATAATTGTGACGTCATGCCCTAAAAGGGTGACGCTAGGTCGAAAAAATGAGATATTGAGCCTCTTGATGCAAGTCGTTGGGCCTCCAAAGGCCATGTGTCACTCTTTCGTGTGTTAGAGTGTCCTTCCATGAATCTTCTTCCTTCAAACCTGATGCAGGAGCATCTCAAGCGAGTGCGCGTGGATGTGGAAGACAACTGGACAAGCGCCATCGCATTTCATGTTTAAATTGTTTGGAAGTAAAATGCACCAGAAACTTAAATGAGATAATTAAGAAAGGCGTACTTACGGATTGTAATAAGACCTTGAGCGTCCCGCTCTCATCTGAAGTAGATAGAGGCGTTTATGTCGAGATAAAATAGGTAGATAGAATTTAATTCTCAGATTAGACAGTTTTAGGAGCTGGAGGGAAAACAGATATAGACACCCTCATTGTGTATTGTATTAGTGTGGAGAATAAAGGATGAAGATTATGAGCAAGAGCATACAGAGCTGAGAAGAGAGAGTTGTAGTTGAGGAACACTCATGTACAAATATTTGAATAAATAGAAGAGAACTTTGATTCAAATTCATGGCATTGTGTTGGTTCTCTGTGTATGCTTATTGAATGTTATGCTCATGGTTATTTTACTCTTTCTATTGTACATTTACTTATATGATGTACATGAATGATTTCTTGTTGAATGCTTGAAATATGAGAGGAAGAGTGAAGGAGATGAGTTTCAATTGTTTTTATGTCTGAGTGGAAGTTCCTGCAAGGAGTGCATTCGAAGTTGTCCGCAAGGAGTGCGTTGACAAGAATTCAGGGTTGTGTCTCTGAAGGCTCAGATAGTTTTTCTATTGTTCTCATTCTCACAGAAGTGCAGTTAAGCACAAGAGTCGTGCAAGGTGTGCACAGACCAAGTTTGAATTCAGGGTTTGTAAGACCTGAGAAGTTGTTGAAGGATTGTTGCTGCAGGGAGTGCGCAAAGTTAGGGTACTCAACACTTGAAGTGTTTGAAGGTTGCCACAAGGAGTGCATGCAAGAGTCTTCTTTAAGACTCGGGGTTGTGAGAAAGCTCAGGAAGGATAAATCCTTTGAAACCATTAAAGGGCAGTACAGTAAGTTTGTGCACTGAAGTATTGAGGAGGCTTCGTAAGTTTGTGCCGCAGGTGGACAAGTTCGTGGAGGAATACTTAGCTCATTTTGCAGGAATAGTTAAGGAAGCTTTTGGATGGTCAGAATTCTCCGTTGAGAAGTCGCGAAGTTCTGTGAGCCGTTAGATCTCGTAGAATAGCCAGCAATTTATGGTGAGCATTTTCAAAGGGTAAGCTCAGGCAAGTAGAGCTGTCGATACAAGCTAACCAGGGACCGTTGGATCATTCACGAAATCGCATCTCGGGATTTCGTGAGTTGGGAAGTTGAAGGTTGGTATCAAAGTTTGTGAAGTCATGAAAGGAGAGTAGCGAAATGATGAGTGGATCATAACCATCCATTTGGAAGGGACATGTGGCAAAGATCTAGAGATCTCGCAAATTCGGAGATCGCGAGGTGGGAGGCCAAGGATTGGGCACTCTAGGTTGTGAAACACGAAGTTGCGAAAAGGCGAAAAAACCGTGTGTGTGGGGCCAGAGGAGTTAGCGAGGTGGACAGGTGGTGAGCTGTCTACATGGAAGTCAACTTCATTGACCACTTCGGATTTTCGCGAGTTGAAGTCCCGAAAGCCTTGCATCAGGACTCGTGAACTCGTGAAGTGTGAAGTCCTGAAACAATGAGAAGTTTGGTTGTGGGGCCAGCGTTGAGAAACGTGTCAGAGTCTGACATCTCAAGATTTCAGGGAATTAGAGCATCGGGGTTTCATGGTTCACGGAGCGGAGTTGTATGTTAGCGCAACTCGCGAACTCGTGAAAGTCGAAAAGCCGGAGTTGATATCGAAGTTTTAGAGGTTCGGGATTTGGGGGTCTGATTGACCAGATGCTCGATCACAGGATTCGTGAAATCGCGATGTCCGATTCCACAAAGCGAGAAGGAGGAATCCCATGAGGTTTTGTTGTGGGTGCAGATTTCCTGATAGGGAAATAGAAGAGAGATTGTCGAGAGCTCTTCGGGCCAAGGAGAGAAAAACGATCCTGTGTACGTGGACTTTTCGGCCTGCGGTTTGGGAAGGGCTACGTCAGGTTTGGTATCAAAGAACAAAAAGGTTTTCTTTGCTTTCTGTAGCAGGGAAAAGAGAGATTCATCATGCTGTCGAGGAGAAGAGACAGACAATCACCCGATCCAGCAGAGGAAAGGGAAATGCCAAGAAGAAGGGGTAGGCAGATGCCTGATCCAATCATGGAAAGAGAGATATGTGATCTACGTGCTAGACTTGAGGACATGGACACAACACAGAGATGCATAGTTGATGTTGGGGATCTCAGTGAGTCCTAGAATGAAGAAGAAGCTGGACATGGAGGAGAAGAAGTCACAGCAGAAGATGAAGCAAATGAACGCCTGCTTAAAGTCGTTGCAAGAATGGGCGCAAGGGTGAAGATGGACATTCCAGTTTATGAGGGAAATCTGGATGTTGAAGAGATTCTAGACTAGATTAGAGCTCTGGAAACATACTTTGACTATGAATATGTCGAGGAGGACAAGAAGGTCAAGGATGTTGTCACAAGATTAAAAGGACATGCAGCGTTGTGGTGGGATGAACTACAAGCTGACAAGCGTTGCCAAGGCAAGCAGAAAATTAAGAGCTGGGACAGGATGATTGCGAAAATGAAAGCAAAATTCATCCCCAGAGATTATCAAATTACTCTATTTAGAAGGATGCAGAACCCAAGACAGAAGTTGATGTCAATGAAGGAATACACTGAAGAATTTTACAGACTGAACATTAGAGCAGGTCATTGTGAAAGCAACGATGAAAAGGTAGCAAGGTATATGAATGGCCTGAGATATGAAATTCAAGATGAGATGAGTATGTTGACCATCCGAATGGTGGAAGATGCTTATCAAATGGCTCTGAAAGCTGAAGAGAAGCTGAGCCAAAAGCAAGGTCAAAGAGGCTGAGGAAGAAGTCAGCCCAGGGGCAAGTCAATAGTCCAGGAAAGAAATCAAAAGCCTAAGGAAGAGTGGAAGAAACCTCAGACTCGAACTGAGAGAGGTGGAAGCTCACACCGAGGGCAGTATGTTTATCAGAGAGGGCAGTACGCTAAACAACGAGGAAAATATACTGATCAGAGAGGGGAGTATGTTAATAACAACATGTTTCCTTGTACTATAGGTAGAGGAAGAGGAAGAGGTGGAGTGGTAAAGTGCTTCACATGTGGAAAGGCTAGACACAAGTCTTTTGAATGTCCAGATAAGAAGAAAGAGGAAGGAGAGGCTCACATTGCCGAAGCTCAAAGACGGAATGTTGAGGCAGAAGATGTTGAAGGTGGAAGATCACTGATGATGTGAAAAGTTCTTTTCACACCAGAGAAGGAGGTGGAGAGTTCAGTCCCAAGAAACAGACTTTTTCAGACTGCTTGCAAGACCAAGAATAGGGTATGCAAGGTCATTGTAGACAGTGGTAGCACAGATAATATCGTTTCTATAGAGATGGTAGAAAAGTTGGAGCTGGAGATAGTGGAACATCCAAGCCCATACAGAGTTTCTTGGTTGCAAAAAGGACACCAGGTAAATGTCACTAAATAGTGTTTAGTTGAATTTAAGATAGGAGGATATAATGATAAGATATTGTGTGATGTCATTCCTATGGATGTTTGTCATCTATTGATGGTTAGATCGTCGCAATATGATAGGAATGTGATTCATGATGGGAGGATGAACACATACACCCTAGAGAAGAATGGGAGAACTCACATCTTGCTTCCAATCAAAGATAAGGAGGTGAAACCTGAAATAAGCAACACTGTACTTCTCATGAGTGGGAAGGAACTTCTTACAGAAGTTAAGAAGAAGGAGGAACCACAATTCATTGTGGTCAGGAAGCCAAAGATTGTCTTAACCCATACGAAGGTAAATGATTTACCAGAAGAAGTTCGGGAACTGCTGGAAGAATTTGCTGACATAATAGTGGACGAATTACCTCGTCCGTTGCCACTAATCAGAAGTGTGAGTCATCATATTGATCTCATACCAGGAGCTAGTTTTCCAAACAAAGCCACGTATAGGTTGAGGCCACAGGAGAATGAAGAGGTCAAGAGACAGGTCCAAGATTTGATGGACAAAGGGTTGGTCAGAGAAAACTTGAGTCTGTGTGCTGTTACGACAGTACTCAGTCCGAAGAAAGACGGAGGCTAGAGGATGTGTACTGACTCAAGGGAAATTAACAAGATAACTATCAGGTACATATTTCCAATGCCAAGGATGGATGATCTGATGGATTGCTTGAGTGGGGCAATTTTTTTTTCGAAGATTGATTTGAAGAGTGGTTATCATCAGATTCACATGAGAGAAGGCGATGAATGGAAAACAACCTTCAAGACTAATGAAGGGCTGTATGAATGGCTTGTTATGCCGTTTGTCTTAACAAATGCACCGAGCACTTTTATGAGGCTGATGAATGAAGTCCTGAAGGATTTCATCAGAAAGTTTGTTATCGTATATCTTGATGATATATTGATTTTCAGCAGAACATAGGCTGAACACTTGAAGCATTTGGCTACAGTGATGAAAAGGTTACAGCATGAGAAGCTGCTGATAAATATGAAAAAGTCCTCATTCATGAAGACAAAGCTCATTTATTTGGGGTTTGTCATTTCTACAGACAAGTTGAATATGGATCCAGATAAGGTGGAAGTAATCAAGAATTGGCCATCACCGAAGAATATCTTTGAAGTTCGAAGTTTTCATGGATTGGCTAGTTTCTACTAGAAGTTCATCAGGAATTTCAATGGAATTAGTGCAGCAATGATGGAAATAGTGAAGAAAAGACATAAGTCTTTTCACTAGACAGAAGAGGCTAAAAAGAGTTTCAATCTGTTGAAACGGAAGATCACGGAACAACCAATTCTGGTGTTACCTGATTTCCGAAAGACATTTCAAGTGAAATGCGATGCAAGTGGATTTGCAGTCGAGGTGGTCTTGAGTCAAGAAGACAGGCCAGTGGCATATTTCAGCGAGAAGCTGAATGAAGTGAAGGTGAAATACTCCACATATGATAAGGAATTTTATGCTATCATCCAGGCATTGAAGAAATGGAGGCATTACTTAATTCCCAAGGAGTTTATTTTATACAGTGATAATCATGCATTGCAGTTTGTAACTCAACAAGAAAAGTTGAATCAAAGGCATGTTAAATGGGTTGAATACATGCAAAATTTCAATTTTGTGATTAAACATATTTCTGGTACTGCTAACAAAGTTGTTGATGCTTTGAGCAGGAAGTGTTTGTTGTTGCAGGAGTTGAGAGTCAAAACATTGGGTTTTGATGATCTCATAAACATGTATAGTGATGATCCGGATTTTAAGGAAGAATATGAGGCGATTGAGAATCCATTTCTCAGAGATAGAAGCCAGTGGGTCGAGTACATGATCCAGGATGAATTGTTATTCAGAGGCAATCAGCTTTGTATTCCCAAATGCTCCATGAGGGAGAATTTGCTGAAGGAGAAACATAGTGGAGGATTGGTCGGACACTTCAATCATGACAATACATTCGCAAAATTGAATGAGTCATACTTTTGGCCAGGAATGTAAGCAGAGGTCAAGATATTTGTGGACAGATGTAGAATTTGTCATCATTCGAAAGGGAAGAGGTAGAATGCAGGGTTTTATCAACCATTTCCCATACCTGAGAAGCCGTGGGATGAAATCATCATGAATTTTGTATTGGGGTTGCCAAGGACACAAAGAGGGTTCTACTCAATCTTTGTGGTGGTGGATAGATTTTCCAAGATGGCACATTTCATTCCATGTCAGAAAACTAGCGACGCAACTCACATTGTGAACCTATTTTTCAAAGAATTCATTCGACTTCATGGCTTACCAAGGAGCATAGTTTTAGATAGAGACACAAAGTTCATAGGACATTTCTGGAGGACATTGTGGAAGAAGCTGGGAACTAACTTATTGTTTAGTTCAGCTTATCATCCTTAGATGGATGGACAGACTGAAGCAGTGAACATAAGTCTAGGAGACTTGCTAAGGAGCTTGATAATAGAACACCATAGCCAGTGGGACAACATATTACCACAGGCAGAGTTTTCTTATAATGACTCAGTAAACAGAAGCACAGGACAGAGTCCATTTCAGATTATCTATGGCATGCAGCCGAGAGGAATTTCTGAGTTGAGGGATTCAGAACAAAATGCAACTAAAAGCGCTAGTGTAGAATATTTCGCAGAGGCGATGAAGGAACTTCACAACCAGGTGAAGGACCGATTGCAAAATTCAAGCCAAGAGTATAAGCGGAGAGCAGATCAGCACAGAAGACAACTTCAATTCGAAGTCGGTGATTTGATTTTGGCACATTTGAGAAAGGAGAGGTTCCCGAGAGGAACATATAATAAACTCAAGATGAAGAAAATCGGACCATGCAAGATCTTGAAGAAATTTGGGGCAAACGCTTACGAGATTGAACTACCCGATGGGATCGAAATTTCTCCAATATTCAATGTCTCAGATTTGTACCCATATAAAGCCAAAGAAGAAGAGGTAGGTGATAAGAAGCCATAGGTTCAGTGGCGGAAGTAGATGCCAGTTGCAGAAAAGCCACATATGGAGTGCATACTGGATAAAAGAATTGGTAAAAGGACCAGAAGAAAATAATACTTTGAGTATTTGGTCAAGTGGAAGGGCCATCCAGTTTAAGATGCCAGCTGGGAGAACAAAGCAGAGATCCAGAAGCATGGACAGACCATGCACAAGGTCATGGACAGGAGCCCATGAAATTTTTCAAGCGAGGGAGTATGATGTAGGAGCATCTCAAGCGAGCGTTCGTGGATGTGGAAGACAGCTGGACAAGCGCCAACACATTTCATGTTTAAATTGTTTTGAAGTAAAAAGCGCCAGAAACTTAAATGAGATAATTAAGAAAGGTGTACTTACGGATTGTAATTAGACCTTGAGTGTCCCACTCTCTTCTGAAGTAGATAGAGGCATTTATGTCGAGATAAAATAGGTAGATAGAATTTAATTCTCAGATTAGACAGTTTTAGGAGCCGGAGGGAAAACGGATATAGACACCCTCATTGTGTATTGTATTAGTGTGGAGAATAAAGGATGAAGATTATGAGCAAGAGCATACAGAGCTGAGAAGAGAGAGATGTAGTTGAGGAACACCCATGTATAGATATTTGAATTAATAGAAGAGAACTTTGATTCAAATTCATGGTGTTGTGTTTGTTCTCTGTGTATGCTTATTGAATGTTATGCTCATGGTTATTTTACTCTTTCTACTGTACATTTACTTATATGTTGTACATGAATGATTTCTTGTTGAATGCTTGAAATCTAAGAGGAAGAGTGAAGGAGATGAGTTTCAATTGTTTTTATGTCTGAGTGGAAGTTCCTGCAAGGAGTGCAGTCAAAGTTGTCCACAAGGAGTGCATTGACAAGAATTCAGGGTTGTGTCTCTGAAGGCTCAGATAGTTTTGCTGTTGTTCTCATTCTCCCAGAAGTGCAGTTAAGCACAAGAGTCATGCAAGGTGTGCATAGACCAAGTTTGAATTCAAGGTTTGTAAGACCTAAGAAGTTGTTGGAGGATTGTTGTTGCAGGGAGTGTGCAAAGTCAGGGTAATCAACACTTGAAGTGTTTGAAGGTTGCCGCAAGGAGTGCGTGCAAGAGTCTTCTTTAATACTTGGGGTTGTGAGAAAGATCAGGAAGGATAAATCCTTTGAAACTGTTAAAGGGTAGCATAGTAATTTTGTGCACTGAAGTATTGAGGAGGCTTCGTAAGTTTGTGCCGCAGGTGGAAAAGTTCGTGGAGGAATACTTAGCTCATTTCGCAGGAATAGTTAAGGAAGATTTTGGACAATCAGAATTCTCCATTGAGAATTCGCAAAGTTCCGTGAGATGTTTGATCTCGTAGAATAGCCAGCGAGTTACGATGAGCATTTTCAAAGTGTAAGCTCATGCAAGTAGAGTCGTCGATCCAAGCTAACCAGGGACTATTGGATCAGTCGTGAAATCGCATCTCAGGATTTCGTGAGTTGGGAAGTCAAAGGTTGGTATCAAAGTTTGCGAAGTCATGAAAGGCAAGTAGCGAAATGACGAGGGGATCATAACCATCCATTTGGAAGGGGTAGGTGGCAGAGATCTAGAGATCTCGTGAATTCGAAGATCGCGAGGTGGGAGGCCAAGGATTGGGCACTCTAGGTCGAGAAACGTGAAGTCACGAAAAGGTGGAAAAACCATGTGTGTGGGGCTAGAGGAGTTATCAAGGTGGACAGGTGGCGAGCTTTCTACGTGGAAATCAACTTCATTGACCACTTCGGAGTTTTGCAAGTTGAAGTCCCAAAAGCCTTGCATCAGGACTCGTGAACTCGTGAAGTGCGAAGTCCTGAAACGACGAGAAGTCTGGTTGTGGGGCCAACGTCGAGAAACATGTCAGAGTCTAACATCTCAGGATTTTGGGTAATTAGAGTATCGAGGTTTCAGGGTTCACGGAGCAGAGTTGTATGTCAGCGCAACTCGCGAACTCGCGAAAGGCGAAAATCCAGAGTTGATATCGGAGTTTCAGAGGTTCGGGATTCGGGGGTCTGAGTGACCAAATGCTCGATCATGATTCCATGAAGCAAGAAGGAGGAATCCCATGAGGTTTTGTTGTGGGTGCAGATTTCTTGATAGGGAAATAGAAGAGCGATTGTTGAGAGCTCTTCGGGCCAAGGAGAGAAAAACGATCCTATGTACGTGGACTTTTCGGCCTGTGGGTTGGGAAGGGCTGTCTCAAAACCACAACACCTCTCTTCTAGAACCATCAAGCCCATCAAACCATAGCCTCCAAGTGATGTCAAGAGCTTATTGGGTGATGTTCTAGGCCTCCAATGGAAAACATACAAGTGCAAGGGGCTATGATGTCATCATCTAGTGTTGCACAAATGCCTCCAAAGGAAAATCCCATCATCGCAAGTGAACAATGCCTCTGGGGTCTTGAACCCATCCTATGGGGTATGTAGTCCATCCTTGGGGTTTTCAACCCCTCATGAAGGTCAAAATGGAACAATTTCTCCATGGAATGGTTCTTCATTTGTCAAGGCCCTGCAAAGACAAACAAGTACGCCCTCCAAGGGTCCACAAGTCACATTTATCATTCCAATTAAGTCATATTTAATAAAACAACCACTCGAATATGTGCATTAAATCCCCCCTTTTCAAACTAAAAAAATGCTCAAAGTCCTTATATAATTTGCCAAATTTAGGTATGGGAGGGTTGACATGGTGCCCTATTGGGAAGGCCAATCCCCATGTCAAGGAGTGTTTCCCAAGAAGAACCTCTCTAACTCATATAGTGAATATGAGGTGGATGGGGTATGAATTTTGGGCATGTGGTTCTTGACATATCAAGGGCTCATATTGTCTCATTTATGGGTGCCTTTGTGGAGGGTGTCTTGCATCCTCATTTGAAATGCAAAAAAATTCCAATCCTTTCCTTCTCAATAATTTATTGTGGTCCAAAGCATTGATTGGTATGTGCAATGTAAATTAAAGAGAACCACAATGCCACTTGGAGCTCAGAACACATCGAGTGCCATGTGGAAGAAAAGAAAAATACACTGCAAATGCATTCCCTCAACAAGTAGGAGATTTATTAATTATGTGTTTCTTTTTTAAAGCTATTTCGTTTTTTCTTTATGGAAAATCATTTCAATGCTCTCAGGACCTTAGGGAGACAACATAGAGGACAATTTTTGGTTTTAATCTCTTTACAACTACAAAATTTCTGGGCCTTTATCCCCTTCTTCCCATCAAATGAGGCACAATCCCTTCTTGGGGTCAATAGGATAGAAATCCAAAAAGATGAGGAAACGAGAGGGAAGAAGTGTGGAAAGTGGTAATTATGAGTGGGAATGGTATGGTGACCCTTCAAGGAGACCCCCCAGTAGAAACACTTTTATTGAGGGTTACCCACTTACTAGGAAAACATGTCAACCACCAAGGTGAAATGAGGCAAAAGGTATAATTTCCAAGAAAATATTTTCATAATCAAGAAATGTCTCTTTACAACACCTTCAAATGATTCAATTATTAGAATGACACTTACTGGAAGACTGGACTTGTTACCTCATGAATAAAAACTGATTTTCCTCTGTGGGCCAAGATGGTGTGGTAGATGCGGCTATTTTCGATCAAATGGTGATGTGTTGTGAGAGGAGGGGCTCTTCCTACTAATTTGGATCTCTACAGTCCATGTATTCAACCTGTGCGCCTCGAGACATCATTTCCGTAGTTACCCCTAGCCTGGGGGGGTAGAAATCCTCTCCCAAAGGTATCCTTGCTCCAACAACATTGATGTCCTTCACTGTCCTAGGTGGATATCCTAGGAAAAGTCATGGAATTACTTCACAAGTTCCTTCCTAAGGTTAGATGACTCAAGGACATAGGTTCCTTCCTCAAAGTACAACAATCCATCGTGTATCCAAAAATTCCTTGTTTTTGCATCCTTCACTTGTTTCATGATGTTATTCACTGTGTGATCATGCTATAACCCTTGATATTTTTGTGCAACTCTTCCAAGACATGAATTTGACTTCCCCCTAATGTAGGAAACTTGTCCTCCTTCTCTAGAACTGTCAGTTGTTCCTTCTCAAGGAATCTGCGACAACATTTAGCTTTACCAATTTATACTCAATGGTCATGTTAAAATCTATGAGGAAGCCTTTCCACCTTTCCTTCTTGGGTGAAAAATTCGACTGCGTTGTGAATTAAATTATCACAACATTGTGTGTCTTCATGAAAAATGAATTTCCCAACAAGTAGTGTATCCAAGTATACAAACAATGTTCTAATGCATTCATCTCCTTCTCATGAACGAGGTATATTCATTCACGATTTTGGATATTTCATATATCAAAGGAAAATGGATGTCCCTCCTCCATCAAAACTCCTCCAATGGAAGAGTATGATGCATCCATATACACTTGAAATGATTTCTCAAAGTCTGGCAACTTCAACATGGGAGCAGTGAAAATTATGCACGTTATCTCTCCAAATGCATACTTTCACCTCTTTGTCCAATTCCATTCTTTCTCCTTTTTCAACAAGTTAGTATCTCTCTACAATTTTGCAATAGAAGTTGGCTAGTCCAAGGAATACTCTCACATCGTGAACTATTTGTAGCACTTCTCAATCTTTGATTTCCTTGACCTTCGTAGGTTCTATGTCACTAGTACATATTGTAAAAATTGTGACGTTCTATTTGCGACGTTATGGACAAAATTGGCCATACTGTCAAAAAATAGACGAAATTTAAAAAACAAAATTCCATATTTCCCGATAACGTCACAAGTGAGATGTCATACAAATGAATGTCACTATTGTGATTCCATTGTATTTCTGTCTCTCTTGCCACGTTGGTAAAATAGTCATCGCAGTTGTGACGTTATGGAAACTAGGTTTTCCCCCTCCAATGGTCACCTAGTATTTGACCAAGTAAACTTTGATTTGGTCAACTATAGTCGGAATTGCGGGGTCAGTGCATGACATTTCAAGAGAGTTCCAACAAAGATTCTACAGATGGAAACAATGACATTTGATAAAAAAGAGATGCCCATTATGAACATTGTTGCAAACATGGAAAATCTCACAGATTATGTGGTTAGGACATCATAAATCCTTGAGTCTTGAAACCCTCCCATTCCTTCAAGGCATATGTCTAGTCTAACCATGTCGAATTTATACGCATACAGGCATAGTTTGAAGAAATTTCAATGTTGGCCCAATTTACTGCTCACTATGCGGGTTCAATGCAAAATGACATTTGTGATGGGTGTATTGGATGTGCCATGACATTTCAAGAGAGTTCCAAAAATGAATTTTCTATAGATGGAAATGGAGAATGATGACAATGAGACATCCATTATATTGAGCATTGATGCAAACATGGATGATCTCAAATATTATGTGAGGACATCAAACATCCTTAAGTATCGAAACCCTCCCATATATTCATGGTAACTGTCTAGTCTAACCATGTCAAATTTTGATGCATACGAGAACAGATAGAAAACATTTCAATGTTGGCCCCATTCACTGCTCACTGTGCAGGGTTGGTGGAAGAAATTTGTGATGGGTGTATTTGAAGTTCTCACCTCGGGCATCTAGTCTTTTAGCCTTATCACAATGGACCTACATGTCACTCTACCCATCTGTCAAAGTATTTAGTTGACAGTTATGTTGTTATGTTTTACTTTTCAAATACTCCAAAGAACAAAAGAACAAAGTGGGTGACCCAAAAAACAAAGTAGTGGTGTTCTAAAATATATATAACTCATACACTGTCCTAGTTAAACTATCACTAAGAACAACCATTTATATATCAATATCCTAAAGACGAGGTTGAATAATCACTTGCCATTATTGAATAATTGGTATAACACAACAATGTCTAAAAATGTGCACAACTCTTAACACAAACAACTTAGAAAAATATGTCATACTCTGAAAATGATGTATTCTAGAGTCGTCTACCTTACAAAAACCACATAAGCATAACATTTGAACCTCTCTTTCTTATCTCTAAAAGGTTGGTAGTCCACCAATGAGAAGTAATAATTGGACTAGTATTAGTTTTTTCATCCAAATGATCTAAAGTTTTTTCCTAGTCCACGATAATATTAAGATGGATCATGATGATGATAATATTTATTCAACCATAAGTTAGGAATATGGGAGAACACTTTTTTTACTTTAGGGGGAATTTTGAGGATGGTAGCCAATCTTTTTTACTAGAAAATACAAAAGGGATTGTTAGGAATCCATAACTCATCCAACTACCAAATATACATACAAATATGTCATTTTCTTTAGAATTTGGAAGAGGGGAATTTTGACGGTATAAAATCATGAAACCATTCCAATGGAACCAATTTTGAATTATTGGACTCTAAAAATTATTGACCTCACAACTAGGCACATTCGATAGATAGATTTGGAAAGCAAGGATTATATATTGGTTATCCAACCATTATAAAAAGAAATATTATGCATATATGTTAAAAACCTGTACACATTCCAAGATAAAATGGATACACTTGGACCAAAGATGGGCATTTTGCTTAAATTGAGGCTTAAAAAAATGGTCCATGTGACATTGCTAAAAATTCTCTAATCGTCCACGCTACAAGATAATGTAGTCCCTTAAGTCATAATATCAACCCAATTAATCTTTCTAATGTCCTTCAGCCTCCAATAGATCTTCCAACTAACTTTGGAATCAATTTTAATTTAGGAGAAGGCCAAAATAAAGATTTTTGCAAGAGGTTATTTAGGGTTTTCTAAGCACGAGCAAAGGGAAGCTTTGGAGAAGTATTTTTGCTATAGAACAAGAAGTAACATCCTTGCAAGATATTCATATTGAGAGAAGTAAAATCCTAGTGATTTCAATATGGTATCTTCCCTTGGATCTTTGCTAGCAGCCATTTTCACATTCGAATAAAAGGTATTAAATCTAATTATAATTTTCAAGAACTTAAAGTTTGTCTTATCTATAGATTCTCCCAATTATTATTTACAAATGTTTAGTTTTTCTATATGTAAATTTTTAAGCCCATACAAACCACAATCATACTTCAAAACCTATTATCGTTGAGCATTCCAACAATACCAAGCACCTCATATGTTTTTACCAAACGAAAATAATAGCCGAAACTAAACACTATTTGACTAGGATCATTAGAGAAGCTATTGAAATTGAGAAGTTGTTTTCTTTTTACATTTTTACTCCCTATTTAACCTTCCTCGCCCTCTTTCTTTCATTCAAATTTATTCATTTGTACCATCTTTTTTTCATTCTCCTATTGATTCCTCTATGGTTTGTTGGTTTCTTTCCTCACTTGATTCCATTCCCTTGTTTCTTTTCTTCCCCTTCTCCTTTTTCCTTTACTTATATTTGTGGAAAAAATTATACATTTTTTGATAGTTAACTTTATTTATTTTTACTTTAATTAATCTGCATTGATCCCTTTGAATTAAAATTATTCTTAACCATTTATAACCTTAATTTTAGTATCATTATTATTGTCTTACTATTATTTTTATCTCTTAATATTGTACCTAGAAACTGTACAGGTATGCAACATGTATGAGTCCAATGTCTTGGTAGCACATAATCAAAATCAATCAAAATCAAAACATTGTTAATTATTCCTATTGCATTTTAAAACTAATGGCCAAATACAAACTTGATTCACATTCCTTCAACAAAACTCCATTCAATGCTTTCATAAACTTCATAAAATGTAATCTTTATAAACAAGGTATGTTGAGTGGTTTCTTGAGCATAGTCCATTCTCTAACTTAAATATTGTCATGAATACATATTTTGATACATCCGTAATTATCTATCTTCAACTGTTATAAGAATGATTAGATTAAAATAGAAAAGCTTTAGCGATAATTTAAAAAGATGTCATGGAAAAAAGAGATGTCACCTACTAAAATTGAAAGGACCCCTATTGTCTTAGGAATTCTTTAAAGAAAACTTATTAATACATGCTAAAATGGTCCTTGTCAATAATCCCCATGACCACACTTTTTGTAAAACTCCTACTTGGTGTACAAAATCTCCTAATGGCGGCATATTTGAAGCACAAACCAAATATACCATCTAAATGTCTTGTGTTGCGATTCAAGGAGTCATTGATGGATCATGAGCCTTAAAATATTCATTTAGGTACTAATACCCTTTATTTTCTCCTATGACCATGGTTAAGGTCCTGAGACCCATCCCTCATGCCTAAAACTTTCTAAGGATGAAAATATATCATTCATAGGATAAAGATTCTATCTAGAGGGTTTATGTGATGGTTTCATGTGTCATTAATGAATTATAATCCTATAATATTAACTTAGGTACTATGGCCCTTATTTTCCTATGTCAACGATGATCAAGGCCATGGGACCCATACAAGGTACAAAAAATCTCTTAATAATGTCCATATCCCAGAATGAGGCCAATGATTTTGGTTTGTGTAGTGGTTTAAGGCCTAGTTCAGGGATCAGTGCCCTATAAGATTTGTTTTGGGAAGATAGCCTAAGACCCATCCCTTATGTGAAAATACCCATCCGTGTTGAAGAATACCCCTCAACCTCATGGGGAGGAGAAATAGATGCATGGGGGCTCTCATCTTTAAGGTCTTCACCAAGATCTTCCATGGGAGAACACGATGTTTCTTCAACAATTCTTTCTTCATGTGATTGAGCACACAAATTAGTGAACCATGGGGGACATTCCATTTTTTTTAACTCATTACCTTAAAAACCCTATAATACCCATAACCTCTATGACCCATATCCATTGAACTCTATAATTTGAAACACAACCCCTATAAACACTTGTTGGAAGCAGACCAAAGCTGAAAGCAATGTGATTTTGGGAAAGAAGGCATGCACAAAAAAAGTGACAGTTGGAAGGAAGAACATCACACATGCATGCATGGAATACCTAACGAAGTTAGTGTTAGGGTTCTGGTAATGTATTGTAATGGCTGAAGAGCAAGAAATGTATAAATATAGTTATCTAGTTCTCATAGGGAGAGAAACAATTGTTGTAGCGAGTTGTTAGAGATATAGAGAGATGAATACAAGAAAATGAATGATATATGATACTTTGTTGTATGACCTACTTTTGTAAGTTGTTTAGCTAGAGAGGTTGGATGAGGGTATATATTGAGAGTTATATTGCAGGCTGAGGATCTTAGTGTGATCTAGTCCACCTCATAACAGATCTTGACCCGACGGAGGAGAATTGTAAAGTGCATGGCATTGTAATGACAAAAAAACTATAATAAAAGAACTAAGAGGAAAATATTTGTGGACGTATCCTGGGGGGGGTGAACCATAGTAACATCTGTGTTATGTGATTGAATGCATGTATTTCTTTATTGTCTCAGTATATATAGATGTGATAAATGAATGATTTATTATATTTCTTGCATAAATCGTGATAATGGTGTACTGTGTTCATAAGTTATAGTAGCACTCTCAACACACCCTTATCAGATCTGTCACTCAATCCTAGGTTGTAAACACATGAGTATTGCAGGCAACCATTAAGACTATCTCAGGTGAGATGACGCAGTGCACCCTATGCACTATGTTTCCTTCTGGTTTACCAGGAGGGCCGATAGTTTTAGAGGCTTTGTTGGAAACCCGAATAGACATGAACCCTGGTTCACTCAATACAAACTCAGAAGGCATATATAAATAAAGAGTAACCAACAAATGGTTATGTTGTTGTTGGTAGGAACAATAGAGGATTGAGTAGATGAGAAGACGCGGAGCAAAAGAATATTAAAGAAGAAAAGAAAGAAATGAGCCACTAGAAGGGGATGTTGAGACCATGGAATCCCACAAAAATAGATATCAAAAGATGGAAAAGGAAAAAAGAGATGGAGTTTACACAAAAAGATAACGAAAACCCTAGAATAACACCCCACAAATATCTTGAGAAATACATGTTTACTGATTTGCACGAAGTCTTTTTCTATGATTTTCTGCAATTATTGCAGGAGTGGATACTAAGGTTGAAGGATAACTATGCAACAAATCGGATCCAATAGTTAGATTGGACCCCGGTATAGATTGAGCATCTACAACAGGTAAACAAAAAATTCACCCGTGCAGTATACTTTTGGCTCAACAGTATTGTCAGAGGATTTATAACCGAGTTTGCAGTAGATACAACGAAGTCATACAACACATAAGATTAAGAATTTCTATGCAAACCTTGAGGAAGGTACATTAGATCATTGTATACTTCTATAAAGATATTTTTATACAACAAAGGTGTAATGACAATGGAGTCAGACAACTAAACTTCCTTGCGTGCATGGGGGAAGGGGGGAAGCACTGACAGAAAATGGAGAAATGGAAGGAGGAAAGGATAAGGGAAAGAAGGAGGAAACCTTGGACCCAATCATGATGGATGACGACCAGATCAAGTGGATCTTGGAGACAACTATAAATACGTGTAGTGGAGTACCCTACCAATACAAGGTGAATACCGAGAAGAGATTTGTAGCTACGAGGGAAGGCTTGGAAAGTGACGAAGAAGAGGTAGAGGATCTCTGGTCTTTGGAGTAGATTGAGGAAATCATGTGCAAAACATATGAGAGGAAGACAGGAGGTTCAAGAATGGGGAGAGAAGGCAACAATCCTATCCATATTAATTTCAGTGTGGAACCCATAAACCCATGTGCGACTAATACACCAAAGAGAACACCACTGTTTAGAGAACCAAAATTCAGGAGAAGAACGACAACAATAAGTACATCTACACAAGGCACAACAACTGGAGGAGATAGTTCAGACAACACTAGTCAAGTATATACACTGTGCAGATGTAGTAGTTCAACATTCAGTATGGAAGGACACGATCCCACCATCAGGTTACTAGAATTTAAATGAGAAGCGTCAGAGGACCCGAAAAATCTGTTAAGAAAAGATACAAAGTTTCAATGGAACAACGATTGCCAACATGGTCTAGATACGTTGAAATAAAAGATGGTCATCGCACCAATACTATTTTTTCTAGAATGGGAAAATAGATTCCACGTACATGTAGATGCATCAGCCATAGCACTTGGAGCTATCTTGGTGCAGCCAGGAGCGAGAGATTTGGATCACCCTATAGCATTTGCAAGCCGAAAGCTATCAGAATCAAAACATAACTATAATACTATAGAGAGGGAAGACCTAGCTATGGTCGACGCACTGCAGAAGTTCAGACATTACTTATTGGGGAAGAACTTCAATATGTTCACAGATCACTCAGCCCTTAAATATCTAGTCAACAAGCCAGTGTTGGGGGGGCGAATCTGTCAATGGTTATTAATGTTTCAAGAATTTGATTTCGAAGTAATAGTCAAGCTAGGAAAATTGAATGCAGGACCTCACCACCTATTAAGGGTCACAAACAAAGAATAACCTATGAATTTAGAGGACAATTTCTGCGATGCACAGTTATTTTCAGTCCAGATCGATGATGAATACTTTGCATATATCATTCAATACTTAAGCACGGGTACTGTGCCACAGGAATATAACACCACACAAAATAAAAACTTGGTAGTCCGAGCTGAAGATTATCAACTGATCACATGATACTTATACAAAATGGGCGTAGATAGTATCTTGTGTAGATATGTGTTAGAACATGAAAGACCAAGAGTTTTGACAAAATACCATGATGGAATAGCAGGAGGAAATTACACAGGTAAAGCTACCATGCATAAGGTATTGTGCGCAAGACTATGGTGGCCAACCAATCAGAGAGACTCAAAGGAGTACTGCGAGAGATTCAATGTCTGTCAAATGGTAGGTAAACCCAACAGAAGGGACGAGATGCCATTACGACCATAGATACCATTGTAGGAATTCGATAAATCAGAAAAAGACTTTGTGGGACCAATCAACCCACCAGCAAAAAGGAAAGGATCAAGGTACATTATTACCGTGACAGAATACCTAAAAATATGGGTGGAATCAACAACAGTTAAGGATTGCAGCACAAAAACATCATCCCACTTTCTATTTGAACAAGTAATCACTCAATTTGGGTGCCCAAGAGTTTTGATGAGCAACCAAGGAACACACTTCATCAACTGTACTATCAATGCTATGACTGAAGATTTTTATGTTCATCATCAGAAGAGTACACCATATCACCCACAAGCGAGTGGCACAGTAGAGGCATTTAAAAAAATCTTGGAGAATGCACTAACAAATATCCGTAATGTCAGCAGGGATGATTGGGACCTCAAAATACCAGCAGTATTGTGGGCCTACAGGACTACGTGAAAAACATTGACAGGGTACATGCTATTTAAATTGGTCTATGGCCAGGAAGTAGTGGTGTCGTTAGAATGTCTAGTACCAAGCTTGCACGTAGCAAAAATTACACACATGACATAACAAGGTGCAATACGGGAGAGACTAAACCAACTTATGACCATGGAAGAAGATCGGATCCTACCAGGGTTCCACCAAAAAGTTTAGAAAGAAAGGGACAAACTTGGCATGATATATACATCAAGAATAAAACATTCAAGGAAGGAGATTTAGTGTTGATGTATGACCTCAAATCCTTTCAACACCCAGGAAAGCTTAGAATGCATTGGTTAGGACCGTACAATGTAAAAACGATCACAGTTGGAGGAGTTGTACAGTTGAAATACTTAGAAGGCGAAAAACTTAGAGGGGTGATCAATGGAAGGCGACTGAAGGTGTACAAGGACAGTCAACCAACAACCGTGCAGTAAAAAAAAAAAAAAACAAGATATTAAATAGTACCAACAAAGGAACAGAGCATCGAAAGAAGGAGCACGCTCACTTAGGAATACAAATTAAGCGAGGACAAGACCAATGGCCAAGTCATGATGGAAATAGGAGGGAAAATAAAAGACATAAAATGTCGTACGAAACGACGAAGTTATGCGAAATTGAATGCCTGAAAGGACCGATGAGATGCCGCATTAATCGCGCCAACTGCAGATGACAAGGGAGAGTAATGGAAAGTATGAAGGAATAATAGGTTCATTGAATCTCATAAAGGTAGCTTCCTCAACAAGTTTCATATGATTCCTTTACAAAACAAGAATGCGGGAGAAATTTTTTTATTGCAAAACTGGAAAAGACAAAGAGAGAGAAAGCATACGAAGCACAGAGCGCAACTCATAGAGGTTAAAGAGACCATTGAATTCAACAAAATCTCTACATTCACCACCATGGAACCACCAAAACAAGAAGAGTTGACCCAGACCGCACGACACTCTAGAATTAGAACCAGGGCACATGTACAGTCGTAGGAAAGCGAACAACAGTCGTCGGAGGTCGTCAATGTCGACAAAATCCCTTCACCAGATACAACACCGTTGAATCCCATACCCATGGTAAAATAAAACCAACATCCAGCTCTTGAGGGCAAGAATGTGGATAGGACTACATAATAACAGGAGAAACAGAACCAGGGCGCAAAAACTCTGAACAAGGCACAACCAGAGAACCTTGAAACAACTCCAAGAGTCAATGGGACAACTACAAATCTGGCAATCTCAAACAACCATTTGAGACCACCCACATGAGGGAACAGTGGAAGATGTCATGAGATGGCCATAATGGTATTCCGAAGTACAAATGATGCTGGTTGGAACCTCAAGCCATCCACTGCTGAAGAAATACAAGAAACATGTACCTAGATCACCTCGCAAGCAACCCGTCATAGCTCTTTTTTTGCCACATATACCAGATGGGGTACGGGTGAAATCCGACTTAATAGCTCATGTAGAGAAGCTAAAATACTCAAACCACGATGTAATGAAAACAAACAAGTTCTTGGATTTTGAAAATAAAGTATAATTACATACTGTGGGTGTGAATGCAGTTGGTGAACCGATTGATCAACCACTTCAGTGGGAAACATGATTGGAAAAAAACAGGATTTTAGGTCTACTAGATCTACCACAATATGGCAGAGGACATTACGCAAATGGTTGTGTCAAACAACTGATGGAAGCCACACATGGTGGGGATATATGGTTGGAAAAGCTCGTCTTGATAGATGTAGATATCATTGCGCACATCACATGGTTTCCATCACGGGGCATGGATCCCGTGCAATTTCTCAATGACAAGACAAAGGATAAAGCACTCATGAAAGAGATGAAAAATAAATATGACACTGACAAGGGGATGCGAGGAATCATCATCAAAAGGATCAATGATTTCATGACAGAAATGACAACAAAAATATTAGTCTTCAAGCTGCTAAGAAAATGCCACAGGGAGGAAGTTCTAGCTGGGGTCGTCGTAGTTGCAACACAATGTGTTGAGGGCACCATATTTAGCTGGGCATTGTATCTGTTGAAATTGTTCCTGGATGACTGTAAGGATGCACAGGATCTAGGAACATAATTTCTTTACTCATGGCTATTCATGTTGATAGCCATCATGGGATGGAAGGAACTGAATTACACATTTTTTGGCACTAGACCCATGCCGAATTGTGGAGCAAGGTATTTATCACTTGGCACCACATCAAATTCCAAGAAAAAGAAGTTGAACACAACTATATTTAAAGGATACCTTTTCGACCTACAAGATGCCATATCGAACATGTGGAGAATAACACCACAGGATGTCTCACAATATAGGGACATCACCAACCTCAAGGCCACATGACACGTGATTTGGATATAGGTGCGGAAGGACCCCAATAACAAGTGGATAAAAATGCGCTACTGTATCATAGAGGGAGACATACAAATGGTTATCAAAGACTAGGAAGACGAGTGGAAGATTCTAGTCCTCACCTAAGATATACCTACAAATATAACAGAACATGAGACAAGCCAGGAAGAAACACATACTCAAGAATCCCCAGTTCCCAAGAAATGAAGGGAGGGCCAGACAAAAAAAAAGAAAATGAACGAAGGGACAACTAAGTCAGAGACCTAGAAGGGGAAGAAGAATAATACGTAGCCGACCCAAGAACACCATAAATAGGTCGAGGAAGAGGGGACTACACCAAGCCCCAATCCACAAGAACCAGGCCTTAACAAGAGACCATCCAATCATATGGTAGGCACACATAAGAAAATGAAGGCGCAAAGAACACCCCCATATTACAAAATCACAGAGGATGATGCAGATATGATAGCCCAAATGGTTTAGGATTGTACAATTAAAGATTTTGAAAATGTTGTGTGCCACATGGATAGAATTCAAGAGGAGCTGACAGACATGCGATAGATCCTCAAGCATATAGGGGAAGCATAGATAGTGAGAAGCAACATAGGAACAGGGCCATCAACATCACAAACAGGAGAAGGACCAGAAGAAGGTGAGAGAAACAAATTCCACACAATACCACAACTGAGCGCGACATTCCACATTACACCCAGCATGATGCGCATGGACGAGATCATGGGGTAGACACCACTAAAGGACTTAGCTTAGCTCCAACTGGTATTGTCGCACATACCATCTAAAGCTCTACACAAATTACAGGTTAGCGTTACCTAAGAGGTACAGTCTCGTGCATGCACAGACTTAACTGAATTACAATAGGAAGTAGAGGAGCGGGACGCACTAGAATTAATATGCGAGTAGGTTAAGCTCGAGACCCTAGAGGAGAGAGAGCGCGTGAACGAATTGGAAATAAAAGTAGCAGGAACTTATGAGAGGATTCCAAACACCTTATAGAGAGAAATACTCACAGTAGCAGAAAAGATTGATCTGATTGCGCAGGTAATCGATCAATATCAGAAGGAGATCGAAAATATCCACAAGAAGCTCACACCCACCAGTACACTAGCAGTAAAGGAGCAAAAGAAGAAGGAAGCAACAAAGAAACTATAGGAGATAGAGTAGCAGGTTAGAACAACAACCAACTTGTTCGATAAAGAAGCACAGCTTTGGACAAACCTAGAGGAAGATCAACAAGTCCAACGATGGGACAAGGAATAAGAAAGGATAAGCGGAACTATCCTAGACCTCAAGCAGAGACAAAATACAATGCCTATCATGGATCGCGTCAAAGGGGCACGGGACATGAAGAAACTGCAGGAAGAACTCACCACTACACAAACACTGAAAAAGGAGTGTCAGGATCAAATGGAACCATTTCAAGATCAAGTAGAATAAGTCATACCACGGGCAGAGGAAGCCAAGACACATATAGCACATACCCAAGCAGAGTGTACAGGATTAATCAATGACAAAATTACATCCCAGATAGTAGACACACTCAAGGAGAAGACTGCGCAAGCACAAACACAAGCAAAAAAGCTCAAGGAAAAGTTACAGGCAATCACTAGGGATATAGACAAAGCACACAAAGGTTAGGTGGCTCAGGACGAGCCACATGTCAGTGTTGGGGGCATGTTGGAAGCAGACCAAAGTGGAAAGCAAGGTGATTTTTGGAAATAAGACATGCATGAGGAAAGCGATAGCTGGAAGGAATAACAACACACACACATGCATGGAATACCTAATGACATTAGGGTTACATTTTTGGTAATGTATTGTAATGGCTGAAGAGACAGAAACATATAAATATAGTTATCTAGGTCTCATAGGGAGAGAGACAATTGTTGTAGCGAGTTGCTAGAGATATAGAGAGATGAATACAAGAAAGCGAATGACATATGATACTTTGTTGTATGACCTACTTTTGTAAGTTGTTTAGCTAGATAGGCTGGAGAATGCTAGATCTTGAGGGTTAGATTGCAAGCTAAGGATCTTGGTGCAATCTAGTCCGCCTCATAACAGATCTTGATTCGACGAAGGAGAATTGTAAAGTGTGTGGCACTGTAATGACAGAACGACTATAATAAAAGAGATAAGGGAAAAATCTTTGTGGATGTAGCCCAGGGGGGTGAACCATGGTAACATCTGTGTTATGTGATTTCATGCATGTATTTCTTTATTGTCTCAGTAGATATAGATTTGCTAAATGAATGATTTATTATATTTCTTTCATAAGTCGTCATAATGGTATACTGCGTTCATAAGTTACAGTAGCACTCTCAACACATAGTTATTGGATCTCTCACTCAATCATAGGTTGTAAACACATGAGTATTGCATCCACCCATTAAGACTATATCAGGTGAGCTGGCGCAGTGCACCTTATGCATTGTGTTGCCTTCTGGTTTACTAGAAGGGCCCATAGTTTTAGAGGCTTTGTTGGAAACCTGAACAAACATGAACCCTAGGTCACTCAATACAAACTCAAAAGGGATATATAAATAAAGAGTAACCAACAAAACTTTTATTTCAATCCCTAACGTATAAAACCATTAACTCCTAACTGTTAGAAAAATAGGACCGTGGAGCAATAAAATAAAATAAATCTGGAAACAAAACATAGAAGATACACAATACAAGAGAGACACAAATTTACGTGGTTCACCCAGTGTGGGTTGTGTCCACCAGAGAAATTGCCAGGTCCTTCCTTTATTATTATCCAACAAATGAAGGGATACAACCTACAACAAAACCTGTTGTAACTTCCTCTTCTTTCTCTCACAGTCTCCTCTCTCAGAATACAATACTGCCATCATACATAGCCACAATACATTTCCCTCATAAAAGAGGGTTGCCTTCTAGGGAAAAATACCCTAACATAATCTCTATCGTTAGATCTGCGACCTTATAATGAACGGTCCAGATTTACAATGGAATTACAATATACATTTACAAGGCAATTTTTCTTTCGGGGGCTTCACTCCCGAACCCCCATCGGGGGACGCTGCCCCCAAACCCCTGCTGGGGGCCTGCTTGCCCCTAGACCCTCGAGCCCCACAGAGGGGGTACCCCACCTATGCACTCCCCCGCATGGAAAAGTGTACATACTTATGGGGTGTAAAGTCTTCATGGGGTATAAACACAACTGGAAAACATAAGACCTCTGAGTCAGGAAGGTAATTAGGCTCCACAACCAACAATATCCCACATGGAGACTGATCTCAACAACTCCATCGCTGCTGTATATGCTGGACTCTGAACCTTCTTGGACCCGGAAAATTTCTCATCTTCATCTTCA